>ML807146.1:182656-238682 GCA_009831015.1 Picea engelmannii
CCCCCCCCCCCCCCCCCCCCCCTCCGTTAAAGGTAGAACGCAAGGGGGGGTCCGGAATGATGTGTGAGCCGTTGATCTAGGCGTCGTGATCTAGACCATGGGAAAGTGAATGAAACATATGTTAGGAGTGGAAAAGTCATGTGTAGGAAAAACTTAGGATTAGTGCATTTCTTATGGGTTTTCCAAACTTTTTCTTAGACACCACCAAGGGGACATCACTTCAACTATCATTAGGCATGGGAGACATGGGGTGGCATCTTTATCAATCTGGTTTTATTTGGGCAAGGCAGGCCAAGTAGTTAATCTACATTCCAACCTACTTTCATGAGACAAATAACCCAGATTAAACTGTTGGGTTAAGATATTATTCTTCCTAGGGGGTATCTGACCAGGATTAGATAGTCTGGTCAGATTTATTCACTAATTCTAACCTAGGGGGTATTTGACCAGGATTAGACAGTCTGGTCAGATTTATTCACTAATTCTAACCTAGGGGCTATCTGACCAGGATTAGATGGTCCGATCAGATGTATTCACTAACCTATCAACATTGAAAAATTAAAAGAACTTGGTCATGCTTGAAAGGTATGACCAAGTTACTATTATTGCATGGGGCTTTTTGTTTCAATTCTTTTTGCCCTCTTTTCTTTTCTTTTTCCTTTGCAAAGTGAAAATCAATTGCCAATAAGAACACTAGATACAAATAATATCCATAATATCCAAGTCATAAGTTGATTCCCATACCTGGGGATGGTACTTGCCCTGTTAAGTGCCAAGAATCCAGTTTCCTGGTCATTCTGAACATATCTGTCTAGTAACCTTCATTGGTCTTATTCTCAGGAAAATTTCGAAAAACAGTGATCGGTATCTTAGGGCCTTCTCTTCGGGCTTCAGCCAACTGACCAACATCCCTCACTTCAGAAAATGTAAGTAAAGACTAAAAATTAAAAACCGGTATGTACAATGGAGAGTGAGTTCTTCAAATCTCTTACTGAGGAGGGATATAATGTTTCAGCATTCTGCCATTCACAGGTGCTCCTGGCAGATCTGACCCATCGGCATTGTTTAGCAAAAAGGCATTGTTTCCTCTGAAATCTTGGATCATGTAAGGCCTTGTCCATAGATGATCAAATTTCCCATGCTTTCCCTTGTCCTCGTTCCTGGCGTCCCATCTCAACACTAGGTCTCCCAGCTCAAAATCATCCTCCTTGGTTCGTTTGTCAAAGATCTTCTTGATGTTCTCTTGGATGACTTGTGTCTTATTGAAAACGTCTTCTCTGGTCTGTTGCAGATGAATCATTTGATTGATTCTTCTCTGGGATTCATTTGGCTCAGCTTGCATTTCTTGAAGTAACTTCATGACAGGGACTCCCAAAGAAGTTGGGAACACAGCCTCAGTACCGTAGACCAGCTGGTATGGTGACATACCAATTGACCTTTTGGTGGTCAGTCTATCGGCCCATAAAGCAAATACCAGCTTATCATGCCATGATTTTTTATTCTCCTACAATGTTTTCTTGATGATATTTACCAAAGTCTTGTTTGAGGATTCCGCCAACCCATTTCCCTGAGGGTAGTAGGTTGTGGAATGCCCCAAGCCAATGTGCTAACGATTGCAGAAATCAATGAGTTTCTTTGACCGAAAGGCAGCTGCATTGTCAGTAATGATCTTTCTAGGACAACCAAAACGAGACAAAATATTATTTTCCAAAAAATTAATAATAACAGAGTCAGTGGCTTTCCTGCTAGGTACCGCTTCGATCCATTTGGTAAAATAATTAGTGGCAGTAAGAATCCACCTATGTTGGCCTGAAGACGGAGGGTGTATTTCACCAATGAAATTGAGTCCCCATTGCTGGAAAGGGGCCTCAACTGAAATTGGTTTAAGAGGTAAAGGAATGATTTTCCTTTTACCCTCAAACAATTGGCACTGGTGACATGTTGTTACTTTCTGATGTACATTCGCAAACAGGGTGGGCCAGTAAAATCCAACTCTGAGTATTTTGTTGGCTGTAACCTTCCAGTTCAAATGGCCACCACATTCTCCTGCATGAAACTCCTGCAACACTTTATCAGCTTCATCTTTCAGTAAACAGTTTAAAAGAATACCAGCAGGGTCTTTCCAATACAAATTTCCTTCTAGAATACAGAATTTCAATGCCTTCAACTTTAAAAATCTAGCTTTAGTTTTGGTTAAACCAGGGGGAGCTTGTAAATTTTGTAGAACAAATATAAGGTCTGCATACCAYGGAGAGTTGAGAAAAACCTCTYTRACGTTTKGAKTCRCCATCTCKCCMTGTTCAYCTGCCACATCTAGAAAATTAATGTCRAGAGMYTGRAAGTTAGATTCAGCCATCARTTTRGMAAGGCCTTGGCCTTTKATCAGTTTTKTSGGCTTAATTTCTATGTCATATTCTAGAATAACTGCAATCCATTTTCCCCTTCTCCCATCAGGGTTGTCTTGTGTCAGGATATCTTTTACTACCGCGTTGGGAACATAAGCTATGATGTGAGAATGGAGAATATAGACCCTGAAGTCCTTTATAGCCTTTACCAAAGAAAAAGCCTACTTCTCCATAATATTGTAGTTCAGGGCAACATCTCTTAAAGCTTTGCTGAAGAAAGCTATGGGTTGTTCATACCCTTCACTGTTCTTCTGCAGTAACACAACTGCTATAGTATGTTCAGAAGCGAAAGAAAAAAGATAGAAATCTTTAGTGAAATCGGGACTAATCAAAACTGGGGCTTCTGTAAGTGCTCGTTTGACCTGTTCAAAGGATTTCCTGGACTCAGGATCCCATTTTATTTTTGCGTCCTTTTTAAGCATGTTTGTTATGTTTCGAAGGAGCTCGGCCAGATTAGGAATGAACCTTCGAAGAAAGTTAATTTGCCCTACAAAAGACTGTAGTTCCTTGAGGTTCCTTGGGTGTTCTAACTTTAGTATGGCCATTATTCTGCTGGGGTCAATTCTGATTCCCTCTTTGGAGATGATGTGTCCCAGCAGTTTGCCTTCTTCTAACCCAAAAGGAAATTTCTTGGGATTCAAAGATATCTCGAACCTTCTACACTTTTCGAAAACTCATCTAAGATGCCGCAGGTGTTCATCATCGGATTGGGAAAATACAGTCACATCATCTAGATAAACGCCAATAAACTTACCTGACAAGGCGATATCCATTGCCCTCTGGAACGTGGCTCCTATGTTCATCAAACCAAAAGGCATCTTCACATACATGAAAGTGCCCCATGGTGTGGTGAAAGTGGTTTTTTCCTGATCATCTGGATGAACTAGGACCTGGTTGTAGCCTGAGAAACCATCTAGTAGAGAAATTCGACTGGACCCGACCACTCTTTGTAGGAGGTGATCCATTTTAGGCAAGGGGTAATTATCCTTCAAGGATGCTTTGTTCAGATTACGGAAATCTATGCAGAGTCTGATTTCCCCGGTTTTCTTACGTGTGGGGACTAGATTAGAAACCCACTTAGAGAAACGTAGTGGGACTATGATCTTGGCATCATACATTTTCTTAATCTCTTTTTCTATCAAGGGAAGCAACTTGGGATTTATCCTCCTAAGTTTCTGCCTAAACAGTTTCTGGTCTTCCTTTATGGGAATCCTGTGTTGTATGATGTCGGTGTCATAGGCTTTCAGATCTTCATAGCCCCAGGCGAAAATGTCTGAATATTCTTTGAATAGTTCAATGTACTTAAGCTTTTGTTCCGGGGGTAAAGATTTGGACAGTTTGACCATCCTAGGCTTCTCTTTGGTTCCTATATTGCAATCCTCTACCTCTTGCCCATGAGCTTCTATTTTTGGTTTCCTAGCTACATCGTCATTGTCAAACAGATCTTCTAAAGGGACAAGCCCTCTAGGAAACACATTGCTTTTCAATTGTAAGACTTCGGCATCTATTTCGTCATCTCCTAACTCTCCTGAAACTACTGTATCTTCTGTATCTACCGTATTTACAGTATTCACACTATCTATTTCAAACTCAGAATTATTTACATTCTCGTTTTCGTTTTCTATATCTATGTTTATACATTCAAAATCATTCTTGCATTGCAGAAAGTCCTCTATCTGATCGTCATCTCCAAAGACTTGCCAATACCTGATATTATCGGGAACTGTCGGTCTGCATTTCACTTCGACAGTGTATGGGCGAGTTTGGCGGAAAGGGATCTTGCAGGAGGCTCCTGACGTGGCCAATCCGTCGGCCAGAATATTCTGTCCTCTTGGCATTGCCTGCAATTCAACCTCATTAAAGCATTTCAAAGCATCAAGGACAGCATTCCTGTAGGCTCTAAGGCGCGGGTGTTTAGCAGCATACTCACCTTTAATTTTCTTGATTATTAATTCCGAGTCACCCCTTACCATTATTTGCTTAGCACCAACTTTTTTCAACAACTTCAGACCGAGCATTAAAGCTTCATACTCGGCCACGTTGTTAGTGCAGTGGAAATTTAACTTATAGGAATGATTATCTGAATACCTTTTCCGATGATTATGCAACCAGACTCCCGCTCATGTGCCTTCTTTACTCACGGCTCCATCGAAATCCATACTCCAGAAATCAGCGGGGAAATCTTCAGCGATTACATTTCCCATCTTTGCTGCCTCACTGTTTTCTGGACCTTCCTCTTGACCAGCTACATCTTCCACCAGTTGAATATCCGACTCTTCAGTGTCACCGTCGTTGTACAGGATGAACGAATCCAAATCGGAATGAGCAGAGTAAAGGGGGTAATTGTGTGGTTTCTCTTGACTACTAACCATGTACTTCATCAATGTTTCTCTGTATAACCTCCTCTGTTGTTCGAACACTGGTATTGTGGCATAAGACATATCCAGTTGCAGGGTTCCTTTCAGCTTATCTCCCCAGGACCTGGAGAGAAACATTCCATACTTAGGCGGAATGTCTGCGACCACTACATCCATTACCATGATTTTAGAAGGGATCTGCACCAGGGTGATGCACAAATATTTAATCAAACCAATACATTTGACTTTGTTGGAGTCAAACGAGTGGAGATCTTTGTAAGGCCTAGTGACCTCCAATCCTAGTTTTTCCATTACTGCTTTAGGCATCAGATTATGTGAGGCGCCTAAATCCAGCATGGCGTTATGCAATATCAAATCGTGTATGTTCAAACTGATGTAAAAGGGGGCTACATCGTCGGTATCGTCTCGACCATTTACTTCTGGTCCGAAAAGGAGTTTGGGATGGTCATCAGTAAGGTTCACAGTGTCTGAATGAGTCACTGATCCAATAGTCAAGGCCTTGGTGCCTATGTCGGGTTCAATGGCTAATGCTTTTAGTACCTGTGAATGATAACCTCCTCTGTTTATCAATTCTGTGAGTGAGACAGGAATTTTTATTTTGGCCAATTCACCCTCCAGGCTGAAAGGTGCGGGAGCTTGGGCCTGACTCATTGATTCTGGTTGGTCCACCATAGTCTTTCACTCAAAAGTACCAGTGGGGTTAATAGGTGAAACTTCGAGATGGGATGATCTTTTCAGAAGGGTGATGTTTTTCTTCACGGGGGTGTCGTCTTTACTTTTCTCAGAAGCCTTCTCAAAAGTTTTCTCAGCTTCATCTACCTTCTGCGTTTCGGTTATCTTTTTCGAGGAATTTCCATCTGTCTTCTTACTTCGCAGATTGTATTGACGGTGCACCTCCAAAATAGCGTTTTCAAAAGCCTGTTGTCTTTCATCCCCGGCCTCCTCACTTACCTTTGTTTGATTTAGCAGAAAAAGTTCCTGCTCTTCTTGAGTAAGGAAAATGGCCTCATTGTCGTGAATGCCCATGAGGTTAATATGAGTGTCCTCCAATTCCTCAATTATTTCCCCCCCTTCTTCAGCATAGTTTTCTTGCAGGGGAGGCCTAATCGGCTGGTCAGGACCTCTCTGATCTCTTTGATCTCTTGGATCTCTTTGATCTCTTTGTCTGATTTGAGGAGGGTTTCTTCTAAAATTGGGGTTTTGAATCTGAGGGGCAGGTGTGTTGTCTCTCGAAGGATTTCTGTCCGAAATACTCGTTCTTTCTAAAAATAATTCCAACGATCTGACCATAGAATCCAATTTGGAATCAGTGTTTGACGTGGAAGGTTCTTCTTTGATCGTGACTCTCCTTTCTGACCTTTGACGGGCTCGTTTCGCCAACAAGTTAGCCTCCACACTAATAGTGCTTCTCTGCATGTCTTCAAGGGTGGCAGCATTTCTTTCTCTTAACTGGTAAGACATGTCAGCATCGAATCCATCAGGGAATTTAAGCAACGCCAAACCCTGGGGGGGTTTGATTTCCGTTGGGATTGCATTATACAAATTGTTAAAACGGGTGCAGTAATATTGTACCGTCTCACCTTGATTTCTTTTTATATTTTCGTATTCCGACAGTATCTGGAGAGGGTTTTTCTTTACCTCCCATCTGTCAAGAAAACTTCTCTGGAACGCGACAAGGTCAGGGATTGATGTGGCGGGTAAGGCTTTGAACCATTTTTTGACGTCCCCGGTCAGACTCTGGGCGAACAGTCTCATTTGAACGTCGACTTCGTCAACTTCTTGTAAATCCAAGTAGTCGTTCATTTTATCCACATGTTGTTGTGCGTTTAATGTTCCGGTTGCATCGAACTGTGGAAGTCTGGTCTGGTAGTTTTGGGGCATGGAATGTAGTGCCACGACCAACACCAAAGGGGCATATCGAGCTTCCATGACGGGTGGAGGAGGTGGGGCGATGACCCTGGTGGTTGGAGAGGTAGCGACGGAAGACGAAGTCGATGAAGGACTGGGCGGTACTGAGCGAGTGATTTGTAGTCTATCCGTAGGAGACAAGACTTCGAGGGTTCGGGGTTGCAACACAGCTGGGTCGAAGACAATCTTAGACGCAAAGGTTTCAGACTGTGTTCTAACCAGGTTTCGTAGCGGAAAAAGATCAATATCAAGGTTTTGAAGGATGTCCTGTTCTTCGGAAAGGAAGGGAGACTTATGAGGGGGATTATAACTCGCTGAACCGATAACTAAGGTTTTTTGCCTCAACAATTGCTCGGGATTATCTATCGTTGTAGAGGGTTCTGGGTCTGTATGAGATCGAGTGTGAACTTTCTTGGGAGCCAGAACTCTTTTTTGGTTTATATATATATATATATATATTTTATTTTATGGTGAGGGAAACTAGGGGAGATTTCTACGTTGACGTCGTCTAGCTTCCAATTGTTCCTGAGTAACTATGTCTCGTTCAATGGCTGCCCATGAACGTTCGAGTTCTTCTCGGTTATTGGCAGTTTTGAGGACTATGTCAAAAAGGTTTGACGCGATATGCATTTGATTTGCTAGTCTGGGCTCGATATTAGGTTGTACTGTTGCAGGGACAGTCATAGAGGAACATTAAGAGTGGGAAAAGTTTCAAAGGGAGATTCTGAAAATAATATGTACAGAGTTAATCAACCTCTAATCATTACTTTCTTCTCAGAGTCAACTTTATTTAGGGGAGAGGAAAGTGAGGTATTCAATTTTAGTTCTACACCTCTCAGACAATGCGAAGACAGGAGACTGGTACTTGTATCAGAATCACTCTGAGATCCGAATTTACGGGTGAGAATTGGAACCTTACAAGCTACCGAGATATATACCGGTAAGAATTTTTGCATTGGAATATATTAGACAAATAATGAATTCTGATGATATTCACTTTGTTTCCCTTAAGAAGAAGCAACAATTGCGGATCAAAGGGCAGATTGGCTCTTTCATCTGTAATAGTAGAGGCGCAGGTGATGAAGCAGACAGAATATTAAGGGATCTGAAATTCCTTACAAGTTTCACATGGCATTATGATCCCTGTGGGATCATTTCTGAAATGAGAGTGAAAAATAAAAATGTCCCATATGCGCATGAGCCCAAGCCGGAAACGAGAGATTTGCAAATCAGACAGAATGGGAGCCCGATACGTTGGTGGACGTGGAACAACAAATTGACGTTGAACAGCAGACGTCTCCAATGAGTATTTTACCCACCACCACACCTCAGTACCCCAAGAAGAAGAGGCCCCGACAGGAATCCTCTCCTCCTGTAACGGAGGTGTCATCAGAAGAATTTCAAACGCACTCCAAAAAGCCAAGGACAGTTTCAGTGCCCGACGCAACGATAGTGCAGGAAATTTCAAGTACCACAGTATCTACCACAAAGGTCAAGCTAGTCACTCTCCCTTTCGGCTCAAGTCAGCATAAAGCAATAACACCAGCTATAAAATCCACAGACTCTCCCACAGATGCTCCACCAAGCAAGACCGGGCCCAAGTTGGGCATTTTTGAAAAGTATGATTTGATCAAGAAGAAAAACCAGACTCTTACTACCAACACTTATGCCCAGTTCCAAAAGCAGTCATCCACAGCTCAACATAGGCTTCTTTCAGCATTTGACATAGAAAAAGGTAGGATGCATATGGATTACCTCCAAGCACAAGTGTCAGATCCCAAGGTTATATCAGATTATAAAAGGGCCACATTTAAGTTTCAGGCTAAAGACGTGCATCCAGCAGATCAGATGGATCTGCACAAGCAAACTGGGGAGATGGTTTTCCACACTTTGGCCCACGCTACAGCTTCTGCATCAAAATTTCAGGTAGCGTTGAGCAATGCCCAGACCCAACTGAAGCTGGAGAAAATATCATCTTTCGCAAAGGACAACAAAATCAAGACATTGGAGGAGCTGGTCCTCAAGATCGGTTACAACCCTGCGAATGTCAAGGCTACCGAAGAGATGATCAAAAATAAAAATGTTGACATCGCATCCTTAAGCAAACAACTAAATCTCCCTCCCACAGAGGACCCACAGGCAAAGGAGATAGCCGAAAAGGAAGGGGAAAAGGATGAGATGTTAAAGTTACTCATGGAGCAGAATGCTCAGCTAAAGGAAATGGAGGCTGAGATGGAAAGACTGCTAAAAGAGAAGGAGCAAGCAAAGACAATGGAAGGAATTCCATTGAGTGCTATCCCAATTGCAGGATTGAGCACAACAACAGTGACAACCATTCCATCTGCTGCATCAGTGCCACTACCGGAGGGAACAACAGACTTGGCCAAGTCTATGGAGAGGATGAACCTGCAAGAGTCAGAAATTGGTAGGCTTAAGAAAGAAGTGGAGAATCTCCAAGAGCTAAAGACTTCTTTCCAGACTAGTCTATCCAAAGAGAAACAGGTGAATGAGCAAATCAAGAAGGAGTTACAACAGCTCTAGAAACAGACAATGGCAGGAAATACTTTGGCAGAGGTAAAAGAAATTGTGTGGACGGATATTTCCAAGTCCATAAATGAAATCTGGCCAATGGTTCAAATCATGTTTGAACAAAATGAGTTGCTCAAAAGGAGAAAGCAGGCAATTGAGAAAATCAGAATGGAGCTAGGAGACATGCCAGCCCAAGCGAATGAAATCATAAGGTTCCTGAATTCAAAGACCAGGGAGGAACTAGAAGAATTAAAGATTGAGGACAGGACAGAAACTATACTTGAATTCAAAAGGGTTCTAACCAAAAGGGGCCTCATGCTTCAGCTTGAGGAGAATATTCAAGTCATGGATCAAGGAGTGCAAAAGTTTTTCAATAAGATAGATGCTCTCCAGAGGAAGGGACTTCCTGGCCTGAAGATCATTAACGACAAGTTAATGACACTCCCTGATTACAAGAAAGGGTTGACTGAAGTGTCTAAGGACAATTCCAAGTTTGCAGGGATACAGGGAAGCATCACAGGAAGAGCATTCATGGATGCCTTGCAGTTGGATATCAGTATCCAACATGAAATTAAACACATATTCGCAATCAAGCCTACATTTGCTAAATATACAGACATGGATGAAGTGTATCGGAGATTTCACTGAAAGAGGTTATTGTAGATGGGCATGTGCTGGACAAAAACCTCCTTCGGTTTTGCCAAATTCATCCCCATGTGTCATCATTGAAGATAAAATCACGTCTGTTCGGACCCCTTTTTCGCAGAAAATCGGTCCGTTTTTCATGGCAGAAAGCTCCAAATTTGGTGGGAGTGGTGGCTATTTTTGGCCGAGGCGGTTAAACCGACTTCCGAAACTAATTGGGATGGTCTACCCTATTTATCCAGATGATTTTAATGTAAAATGGTTCGACCGGTGAGGCTTTTTAGAGACTGTGGGTTGTGTTTAGCCAGGGAATGTCTCTGTAATTTTTAATGATTGATCAGCAATGAACATATTTCTTTGACAGGATTCCTGTGTGGTGATAGTGGTGGTGTTCTTCCTCTGTTTAATGTTTTTCCTGTGATCATTATGCTTGTTTTCTTTTTCTTATTATCAGAAGGAAAGTAATAGAGGCTAAATTTATCAGCGGATACTCTGCCTCTCTGCTTTTGATGATCTTTATGTTTTCTGCAAAAGCTTAGTTCAGGAATTCTTAACTGCTCCTTTGCCTGGTTTTTTTTCCTCTCCTATTTTTTCCTCAAATCGACGCCATCTAAATTTAATTCGATCCAATATCGCCACTACCTTGCCATGTGAAAGAACTTTGTCCAGATCTGATGTGAATCACATATTTTAAAATGCAGACCCCATTTGCCCAATGGCCCTCCTTGTTGTTCCAAATCAATCATTTAAAAACCCCAACCCATGTTCTTCATAACTAGCCTAATACCTCCTCAAACAAAGCTATATCAGACAAAGAGATCCCTCTCTGAGTCTTGGAGGGCTAGATCCAAGACTCGAAGTGGTTTTGATGTTGCCTTTGTGACTGCCTCACAGCCTTGGGTAAATTACAGAGCGCTAACATCCATAAGACCAAATTTTCAACAGAATGAGGATCCAACCAATACACAGTGATGCCTTTTGGATTGAACAATGCACCAACCATCTTTTCTAGGGTGGTGGTCAAAGCATTCAAGGATTTTTTACAAAAATTCTTGGAAGCCTATTTTGATGATTGGACTATCTTTAGTTTATTGAAAAACCATATTGAATGCTTAAGACTAATGTTGGATAAGTGAAGGCAATGTCAGATTGCCCTAAATATGAAGAAATTCATTTTCTTTTCACCCTTTGGAGTAATGTTGACCCATATTGTGTGTAAGCAGGGGTTGCTGGTAGATCCGTCCAAGATTGCCATTATTGTTGATCTACCCCTTCCTACTTCAGTCAGATAGATGTGCACTGCGCTAGGACATACTAGATACTACAGAAAGTTCATTAAGGGGTATGCACAAATTACAACACCTATGGAGAATCTTCTGAAGAAAGATTGTCAGTTTCACTGGACAAAAGAATGCCAACAAAGCTTCGACAAACTGAAACAAAAAATGGTGATTGTGTCTATTATGGTTTTTCCAGATTGGAGTAAGGAATTTCATGTGCATGTCGATGCATCTTCTATTGCATTAGGAGTAGTGTTAGCACAACCAGGAGTAGGAGATATTGAACATTCGTTATCCTTTGCTAGCAGGAAGCTCTCAACAACTGAGATAAATTACACTACCACTGAGAGAGAAGGATTATCCATGGTGTATGTGTTGCAGAAGTTTCACCACTACTTGTTGGAAGGACACTTTAAGATGTTCATTGATCACTCTGCACCAAAATACCTAGTCAACAAGCCAGTGTTGTGGGGAAGGATATGCATATGGATTTTGTTATTTTAGAATATGATTTTGAAATTGTGGTAAATCCAGGAAGGATGAACAAGGGACCTGACCACTTGTCCAGGTTGGAACATGGAGAGGAATCTACTAGTTTGGAGGATACACTTCCAGATGCACAATTTCTGGCCATCGGGAAGGTTGATGATCACTTCGCCGATATATTTTAGTTCCTATAAATAGAAATAACACCTTGCGAATACATAGTCATTCAAAAGAAACATTTGGTAGTGCGCGCTGCAGATTTTTCACTTATATCTGGAAAACTATATAAGATGGGACTTGACAAGATCCTGAGGAAATGTGTTGTGGAAGCATAATGACCACTAATTCTAGTAGAAGCACATGAAGGTATCGTAGGAGGACACTACGCAGGAAAAGAAACAATGCAGAAGGTTCTGAGAGCTAGCCTCTGGTGGCCCACTTTACACAGAGATGCTAAAGAATACTACAAAGCCTGCGATGTGTGCCAAAGAGTTGGGAAACCTTCAAGAAGATATGAAATACCTTTAGCACCCCAGCTAACCTTACATGCATTTGAGAAATGGTCCATTGACTTCATGGTACCTATCAACCCACTAGGGAAGTGTATAGGAGCTAGATACATCATCATTGCGACATAGTATTTGACCAGATGGGTAGAAGCAAGAGTAGTCATAGACTGTAGTGCAACTATAGCTGCACAATTCATATTTGATGACATCATAACCAAGTTTGGATGCCCAAAGATCCTTATGAGTGATCAAGGTTCACATTTTATTAATAAGACTATTGAGGCCTTGACTCAGGAATTTGAAATTCATCATCATAAGAGCACCCCATACCACTCGCAGGCGAATGGTATAGTTGAGGCCTTCAACAAGATCTTGGAAACTACGCTGACAAATATTTGCAGTGTGACCAACGATGAATGGGATTTGAGAGTACCAGTTGTGTTATGGGCCTATAGAACCACTTGTAAGAAGATGACAATGCAGACTCCATTTAAGTTGGTTTATGGTCTAGAAGCAGTGGTGCCCATGAATACTTAGTTCCTAGCTTGAGGATTGCAACGTTCACAAATATGGATGACACTGGCGCACTGCAAGACAAACTTGTGCAATTGTTAGAGCTCGAGGAAGACATATTTATTACAGGATTCCATCAGTAGGTACATAAGGAACGAGAAAAGGCCTATCATGATAAGCACACCAAGAAGAAAGCCTTCAAGAAAGGATATCTAGTATTGGTATATGACAACAAGTCCGTGCAACATCCAGGGAAATTTATAACACATTGGTTGGGACCATATGAGGTGGCCTATCTTATAGAAGGAGGAGCTGCACAACTGAAGACTTTGAATGGAGAATGGAAGGAAGGATTGGTGAATGGGAGCCTATTGAAATTGTACTATGACAACCAGCTTCCTCACAACTCTTGGTAGAAGCAGAAGGAGAAGGGTCTAGGTACCATGTGCAGTTGAAACTGGGTACCAGACACAGAAAAAACAGTCTGCACATAGTGGGGAGGAACGAAGCCGAAAGCATAGGCTGCACTACACAGTCTGAAGTTGAAGAAAAGAATAAGGTTCATATCAAAGTGCCTTAGGACGAGTCACAAGTGAGTGTTGGGGTCCTGTTGGCCCTTGGGTATGGAATAAAGAAGAAAAGAAAGGAAAAAGGAAGAGAAAAGATGAAATGTGAACTGCGTGGAAGACACACTGACTGAGATCAGGTCGAAGTGACAAAAGAAGAAGAAAAGAAGGAGCGAAGTACAGGAGAACAAGCCGTTGGACGAGAGGATCGAGGAAAACAGATCAACAAGGAAGATGGATCATGGACGACTCAACAAGAGGAAAAATCCACTAATGGATGCTTTGGAGCACCTCGCAAGAAAGAAGGAAAGATAGGTTGGTGAAGCCCTAAAAACGTGGGTCAAGTTGGCCTAGGGTTTTAGACACCTAGGGATTTGTTATTTAGGGTTTTAACACCTAGGTTTTGGCCTAAGGTTGTCTGAGAGACATTGTAATGTATAAATAAAGGTCAAGAGGACCTGGGATAGGTTAGATTATGTATGATGAGTGATTGTTGTTATTGATGAGAGAGAAGTATTATGTGGAGAGAGAGGTCTGTGTTGTAAGATATTTAGCTGGGTGTGAATATCAAATCTGCAGTTGGGTGCACAGGGAAGGGAGAGAAGGAGAGAAAGAAAGAGAGACCTACAAGATAAGAGTGTAGATAGAACTGCATGCTTTCATTTAATACATTATAAAGCACAGTTCTGTGGACGTAGCCTTAGGGAGAGGGTGGACCATGTATATCCTATTGTTGTGTGTGATTGATGTTGTGTTCTTCTGATCTATGATATACTGTTAATGCAATATTGTGTTAGATTTGAGGTATACTTCGCGCAATAGGCTTAATAAAGATAAATAATAACTAGATCTATGCAAGAGTGTTGCCCTAGATCCACTTTGCATTTCCTCTGGTTGTAGACACATGTGTCCTGCAACCCCCTATAGCTACTTCGAGTGAGAGTGCAACTTCTTCGCAGGTGTTGCCGAAAGGGCCAGTAGTTAGGACTTGTTGGTGCACTGTTAGAGTTGATCCCTGGGTCTACTCATGTGCCAACATCAACCATAGCTCTGTAACAACTACTACCAGAATCAAAACTGAGCTCTGGATTGCAAGTTATGGCCTCCCAAAATTATTCGGGCATTATCATACATGAGCCACATGATGCCCACATGGCTCCACCTCATTCGTGCCATCCCCAAGTTCCTACATCCACAGGGGAGGTTTATCCACTATCCAATCCAATGACGAGACATGGTCTTCATTTAACACATGAATTAGAGGAAATTTCGACGTTCTATGCTTCGAAAATGAATGTCCCTTCTCCTTTCTACATGCATATCCTCTGGAGTCCCAAATTCCCGAACTCTCGAAGTAGCCCGAAATCTCGTCACATGGCTTCGTCCTTCGGACCTTTCGGTTTATCCTCGATACTGCACCCCAAACCTCTGGAGTCCCGAAGTCTCGAAATCCCGAAGGGTCCATCCTCACACATGGTGATGTAATATATGCAAAGTTAAGGACAGGTGTGTCCCGAGTACTCCACCCGCCAAATGGACCAAGTAAGTAGGTGATACAGGGGATCAAATTTTGCTCAAAAATCAAAGTTCTCGGAATCGCTTCAAATTAGACATGTGTGTAGGCCTCGTTGTTACGAACCCAACACAACTTGAATGGGATCAAAATAACATTGTATGATCAAGACATCACATTCTGTTCATTTTCCCAAAAAAGAAAAATTTTGTTGGTTGTACAGTCTGTACAGTGTCGACGTGGCAGTTGATCATACAGTCTATACGACTATACAGTGACGTGGCAAGGAGTTGGCATGATGAATCGGAAGGTGTTGGAAGATGTGGGAGAATGGTGTTTTGACACATGTCCTCATCTTGGCGAATGGTATGGTTCCACGTGGCCCAGTCGTGGGCTTCCATGTGGCACCCCTCCATTGATTTGGAATGGTAAAATTTTGGGACTCCACAAGAGTCGAACCCGCAAACTTCGGGCATGGGGGAACGAATTGGCAGGGCCGAGCTACCAGCCTGACCACAATGTTACTCATTAACTATAGTCTAAATCAATTATTTGAATTGAAGCGTCGGTTTATTCGGTGGACTAAAGGGCTAGAGCTTAGCCCCAACCCCCAGTGCAACACAACACATATGACCCAAACCACATGACCCTTGCTTTAAAACTTTGGCACGAGAGTTTTGTTATTTGGTTTTGTTTGGGTGTGGAGTTTCTATGGGTACAACCCCCAGTTATACACACACCATACGCCCACATTACAAAACACCTCAACATATATTTAGTTCACATAGGATTATTGCAGTGTTAGCCCCTGACGAGTGCGGGGCATGTGTCATATGGCCATACCATATGCCCGATCCTTACACTTGGCGCACAAAAATTTCACAACAAATTAGTTAGCCCCCAGTCACAGGTATTACACCATATGACCTCACACCCAAGCGCAAAGGAGCTAACCATTGGAGAGCATGACTTTTAGGTCGTTGGCCACATGGGGCCATATGACCAAGTTCTCCGTCGAGGTTTGGGGGCTAACACAAACGATCCTACAATTTCTCCTAGTTTGCAGGAACTGTTGTGGGTGTTGGGTTTTGGTGTGGGAAACACACAGAGGCCGGGTGAGTCTATCAGTGGGTGCATTTTGGCGAGCATGTACAACAAGCTTGAAGGGGAAAATTTCTAGGACGTGTAACTTCTTCATTTTTTGGCCAAACCAGGTGCCGAAAAAGCCCAGCTAGGGGTTTTTGGATGTTCTGAAGCCATTAAAGACATCCATTTTGTATTTTGAGCATTTTAATAGCACTTTTTAAGAATAATGAAAATGATCCAAGGGAAGTTGGACCATGAGATGTAGCCTAAGAGAGGGGTGAAATCCTTTATCATTTGTTGTGTTATGTGTTCATTGTTGATGGTTTTTATCTGTTTGATATGCTACTCATGTTTAAGTAAAAATCACTAAATTTATGTGTTAGTAACTTGATCCAATTACCCAAACACATGCCATTTTACACTTGCAATTTAAAGAGATAAGTCTTCTTCATTTTTAAAGATCTATCGGAAACATATTCATTCCATTTTCAGATCAGTTGGTGCCAGGGGTGACATGCGACAAGGAAGAGATGACACATGGCCCTTACATTGGGTGACACGTGACACATTTTAATGGGCACATAGAGTCTGTGAAACGTAGGAATCCATGTGACACGTGGTACATCAAACGTGGGTCCACATCATCCTGGGTGATGTCAGCGTGCCACATCACTTAGGACTGATATCCTTCCGAGCTCTTCGATATCACAGTCAAGGTGTTTCCACGTAACCCCTGGATCTATGGCCTCCATTACTTCATAACTTCGATGTTTGGGGGATTTGTGGTGTGACTTCCTCCTTGCTCCCAGAGTGGTCGGCATTGGGCTGACCATGGTCTAGATATAACGATTAGGGGAGATCCTGAAGGGTCCCTAGATCTATTATCCTCATCACTTTGGAGCTCCGACCTTTGGGGTTTTCAGCATTATGGCCACTCCACTCTCCCAAAGCAGGACTTCGTTGAAGTATCGTATGTGACCCCCTCCATTGGTTGATCATATGGGTAAGAGGGTTCTCAATGAACTCCCTAGATCCATGAATGTCATCACTTCGCTGGAATTACCTAGGTGTAGATTCAATGGCCAAGGGGACTCCAGAATACCCTTAGATCTATGGCTCACATTACTTCACGATTGGTAAATGGATCAGGGTTTAACAGTGGGACATGTATATCTACCATGGTTAGGGAAACTACCAGGCTCTGATCAAACTCGTGGGTAACCATAACAACCATTTTCCTTCGATTGATTTACAAATGGTAAGGTCGTAACATTCCATAGCTTCAGACTCCTGGAGATCCGAAGTCAGAAAGGCTTAGCTCCTTTCAGGGCTAGCGCAGGGTTCCCAGACCTTGGTCATATGGGTCCTCCAAAAACTCTCTTGGGCTAAGAACTAATCTCTTAGCCGTGAATTGGTTAAAGAAATGGGCATGAGCCCTTGGTCACATGGGTGAAAGGTATGAAGGAGGCACCCTCCTTCCACCGATTTTTAACTTGGTAGTCCCGAAAAGATAGATTCAAGAGGTCAACATGACTTAGGAATTCTAGTTAATCCTACCCCGACTCTCTTGCAGAATCACGTCCCAAACTCTTTGGATGCTAAGAGGAGGTAAATGGAAGACTAGTTAAAGAATGGGTTCATATAAAACAATACAAATTTCTACCTAAATCATTCAACACATAACTTATTCATAAACATATGTATATATTCAATCACCATTTCCATTTCAGTACACAGAGTATGAAAATACTTATCAGAAACCAGAAATCATGAAGAAACTGCTGAAAGGGGTGCATGTTTCCACCCAACCATAGGAACAACCACTTTTGAATGGACTTACTGCTAGCCACCCTAGAGCTAGACCACGATGCTCAGAGAGAGACTCTTTCTTCTTGATCAGTGACAATCATGGATGGAGGTTACTCTCCTCCTCCGACGGGATTCTGGAAACCATTTTTCTTTGTACCAAGAAAGGAGGTATGCAACGAGTACTTCTACAATCACTTGCGAACCCCATTTTTCATCTTGGACTGGAAACCATACCAACGATCTTATTTCCCAATTCTTCTTCAAACCAGAGAGTTGCAAGTGCTCTTTTCGCTTCTCGATATTCGTCTTTCAACTCTACTCTTTCGCATATATGCCTTTGCCCAAGAATTACCTCTTTTATTTCCTTCCTTATCAAGGTTGTGTGGGTCTAAATCCCCATCTCGTGGTCATGTCTGGAAGTCTTGTAGATGGGTACTCTACCCCATCTCCTCATTAACTCTTGAGGAGGACTCTTTCAGCTACCAATCTGGCTGGTAATTCATTTTTGGGTTAGAGGACTGTTCTGGGTCTGAGCCATTAAATCCAGTAAGGTACTAGTTTGGTGGGGGTCATCTCAACCATTTATGGTTCCCCTCACCATCTCTCTCATAACACCATGGTCTATCTTGGAAAACCCCCCTTTCAGCAGTTGTGCAACATTATCCATTTTCTATTAATAACATAAAATACATACATTGACCTTTTATAACAAAAAGGTTCATAAAATCCAACATTCACACATATCTGGTCTGCCATAGTCTCTTGGCTAGTTATAGTTATATTTACAAACTAGGGGAAACAGGGGTATTACACTTGCCAAGGAATTTTTGTAGGAAGAATGAATTGTTTCTTCTCGACAATGGCACCAAAATATTATCATATAATTTTACACTTTTTCAAAGCCTTCACAAGATGATAAACTTGTGTAACAATTGGAAGTAAATTCCACTGTCACCTAGCCAAGTACTTCCTTCGTTTTGGTGAAGGATGGATCCAACACAAGGGAGGCTTCCCTGATGACCTCAAGGGATCCTATAGCAAGATTAGCCAAACCTATGGCCCCTTATATTTTTCACCTCAAAAGGATAGGCTACATCTAGGGAATGTGAAATATTAGGAAGAGTTTGGAAAAGGTAATTGCTTGATGTGAATAAGATAAGTTTACCTGTAACATTCCCACTATAATACCCAACTTAATTTATACATAATATAGACATGAATACGACTATAACCAAGCGACGTAACCTTCAAATTTTATTTCTCATTTTAATAAAGATAATGCAATACCAACTGCTAGGAATATGGATAGAGATGGGGGTTGACTTATCCACTAGAGAGAGGGAAAGGTATATGAGTGTCTAAGAGGGGTTCAAGGAGGAAATTAATTATGGGTATTAATCCAAACCCATATTTTCTGAATTTTATTATCATTTGGGAAAACCTTCTATTTTCCGGTTGAGTGTATGAGAGCCCAATCATTGAATACCTATCATGGGGTGGGTGTAGAAGTCACTTCTATATTTATTGGAAGCATGGGGGTGCAATAAAATCAACATTGGGTAGAGTGAGAAGTCATTTATCTTGTGAAAATAAAGGAAATTTGTATGGGGGAGAAGAGGTAGTTTTACACATTTAGTTTTGCATGAACAACAGGTGGAGAGTAAGGAAAAAGAGCATTGGATCTAGACAAATAAGGCTAGGTGAATTCTGAAGAATGCTAGATAATTTTTGGAGCATTCTAGAGATGAATATTGAGTATCCAGGTTGTCATGCCTGAAGAGTGAACTCTTGTCTCAGTTGCACTAGAACAACAATTTTTTTTGTTGATTTCTTGGTAGTTTTTCTTGGTAGTGAGTTACCTTGATTTCCCAACAGAGAGATTCTAGGTTACCTATGCTAGAGATACCCTGATAAATGAATGGGACACCCGATGGAATGAGAGCGGTGAAGGGGTACATTCCTTGGGTTGGTCAGGTCAAGAGGAAGATAGCTAGAGGAAGTTTGAGATAGTTGTAGGAGAATACTAGTGGGTTGTGTGATATTGAGCCATGAGTGGACCATGAGAGGAACCCTTCTATTGTGGATTCCTATCCCTAGATCAAGGATGATTCACTATTGATATTTGGAACAACAATTCTATGGTTGGGTGGAACGTCCTTCCCAAGCAGCTAGTTGCACAAACTTTCTCTTAAAAATAAGTGTTTATCTATTATCTAAGTTTTCTTATGAGTCTTATGGTTGTGCATGTTATCATGTGTATGAGAATGATTTTTATGTGTTGTTGTAGATGATTATTTGGATGCATTACATTCATTTAGATTGTTTTAGATGCATTTAATTATGGATATCATAATTTAGTTGAATATGTGTTTAATTCGTCGCTGGTAAGCTACAAGAAATTATTAGCAATTTTTTTTTGAATTTATGTGTTTTTTCCGCAAGTAATGTTCCTCGGTTAATATTTGGGAAGTTATAAAATGGTATCATAGCTATAGGTTCAAACAATGAGCCTGTATGGGCCAGACTCAACACACAAAAGTTGAAATTGCAGAGTTAAACCTCAAAAAATGTTTGCAATGTGGTTGTCAGATTTTTCCAAACAAAAGTGTGAGGAGATTTCTTATAATTTTGGTGACTTTGAGTTCAGGGGTTAAAATCTCTAGTTTTAATCTCTAAACATGCATGTGTTGGGCCTGTAATTGGTCAAATTCTATAAATTACAATGTAGACATGAATAATTGGGAAAAATTGGGTAAAACCCCCAATTTTTGCAACAAAATTTGGTTGATAATTCGACATAAGAGTGTCAAAGTTTGGGTGTAGAAGTCGAGTTGATACACACCATGCCTAAATTGGCCATTAACAAGCTTACTTTTGGGTTCCATGGCGACCTTGGTAAAAAATTTGAAATTAATCAATTCTGGAAAATTTCAAAATTTGGGTATTTTTTTGTACATGATGTCAATATGACATGGAGGCCATGTGGCAGTGATGTGGACTACCATGGTGACAGGTCCACGCTAGAAGTTCCACAATGGAAATTGGTGGCACGGTGGCAAGTGACATGGGAGCCATATTCGTAGGGTGGTAAATAAATACCATAAACCATTGTCACATGGTAGTGAGGCAATTTTGGCCTAAGGCCTTTAGCCACACGAAACCATTAATATCATGCCACGTAGCACGAGGAAAACCACTATCACAACCCCAAAGTATTTTTTTACTCATGCATGTTTGGGATGCGACTTGCACGTCTTTCAAATCTAATGATGGAGATTGGATGAGATAGACAATGGAAGGATGCATGGTAGCGAGGAAATTTTGGTTGGAGGCCTTTAGCCACACGAGACCATTAAGATCGTTCCACGTATCATGGGGAAAACCACTATCACACCCAAAAATTATTTTATCACTCGTACATGTTTGGGATGCGACATGGCCCTTCGATAGTCTATCTCGTCCAATCTCCATGATTGGATTTGAGAGACGTGCAAGTTCATGTGCACTAAGGTAAAGGTGCGGGATGGCACCCGCCCATCCCCGCGACCAATGAAGGGGCTCCACGTGGAGTCTGCCAGTTAGGGTGGGACCCTTGTCCCATCCAGGGGTAGAGGAGTGCTAGTTGGGTAGGTGGGGCCCATAAAATATTACTATTTGATTAATGTTTAAGGACAACATAAGAGAGAGGAGAAAGAAGAAAAATAAGGTTGACGAGGCAGGCCAAGCATGCTAGGAGGGTGACATGGAATCACCTTAGGGTGTTGCATGGACCCAAAATTCCACATCAACAATCACGCCAACAAAGATGCCACATAGGCATAACTGTCCTATAGTTTAGAGCCAAAATATTATTTTGGCCATAACTGGAGAAAAATAATTCAGATCAAGATGAAACTTTTGGGTTTGGTTTGCAGTAAGGAGGGTTACATAAGTGCCAGAGAGGGCCACTACCAATTTTTTCTTAGATTTTTCATAAATTGCAAAATAGTGGTTTTTAAAGATCTAGATCCACATCATTGGAAAAGATCCATATTTAGCTGAAATTCTTGGAGAGATTCCAGAAAGAAAACATGGAAATAACTCATGAAGGAAGTGAATAAATTCTAAGGGGTTTTGAATGGGGATGCTAAAATAGGCCAAAATCCACTACTTCATGTTGTTTTTTAAGTATTTATGGGATTTTCATAAGAGGAAAAGGGTCCATAGATCGAAAAACTAGAAAGATTTGTTTACTAGACATTTTGTATACTCATTAAACCATAAAAATTTGGTTTAGTGAAGTTTCTCCATAAGTACATAGTTTGGGAGATAACATGTTTGGCTAAAAATTCCAAGTCTAGAAAAATGGGTGAAAAGGGACAAAGTTGTCATTTCCAAATTTATTCAATTTTTTATGAGAGTCTCATGATGACACTATACGAGTTGTTATGAATTCCCTATCATCATTATTAACTATGTCTCACACAAAAATTTCTCTGATTTCTGACAGATTTACTTCTACAAGTGGCAGAATTTGGTGTCCAGGATTATTTGCACTAGAATTAAAGGTGTACAAAAAAGGGTAAATTAGAAATATTTATATGACTATAACTTTCTACCTAGAATTCATAATTGAGCAAGAAAACAATCATTGGAAATATGTTAGAGAGGAGAATCCATCTATCAACCTAGAAAAATTATTTGGACAATATAAGTCACGATCAACGCAAAAGAAGATGGATGGTGGTATTAAAGAGCATACAAATTTATGTAATGAGTATGTATATATGTTTTTGTCTAACAAAACTTTATTTTCATGCACATTTTCTTGCAGAATTTAGAGGTACATGAAGGCATTTTGGTTCCTATATGAGAACTACAGCCATGGAAGATGCCCAAGGGTCCTACAATCATGGAGAGGAATTCAAAGGGCTACATGTCAGCAAGGGAAATGTTGAGACATAGTCTAATGGAAGAAGATAGAGGCAAGAGCATATAACTATGAGAAGCCTAGACAAAGAAGTGCAGCATTTTAGGGCAGAAAGTGAAAATATTATGAAGGCTCATGAAGAGATACTTCCGAGTTTGAACATGTTGCAGAGGAAAGATAATAAAGATTCTGACACAAAGCAAGAAGCTAGAGTTAGACATGTAACAACATCTAGATCCCATAACATAAAGGATGAGCATGGGAATGACACAAAGTCAAGGAGAATGATCAAGTGCCATCATTCCCCAAAGCAATCCACTAGGAGAACTCATGCAAGTTCAGGGCCAGGAAGTAGCCCAAGTGTGTCCCCTGTGATAAGACAAAGGATAAGGACCAAGGAGGACATATTTAAAGATGAACTAAGGAAATCAAGCCACTAACATTAAATGGTGAGCATAGGAAGGGAGAAGAGGATGAATCTTAACTCTTGGAAATGAAGAAATATTTTCAACTGCATGATTATTCCTCCAGGGTAGAAACAAGGATTGCAACCTACCACTTGTAAGGAAAGGAATCCATCTGGTGGGATCAAATTAAACAAGAAAAACACCTTGATGAGAGGAAGGTCTCATGGAGGTAGTTCAAATGATATTTCCAAGAGAAATATTTGTCTGAGCATTACTATGTAATAAATATGAAATATTTCTTTGAGCTCAAGTTGGTAAGCATGACAATGGATGAGTATGAGAAGAGTTTCTTTGAGTTGTTGAAGTATGTGGAATTCATAAAGGATGAGGATGTCAAAATCCAAAGGTTTCTAAGTGGGTTATTTTGTTTCTACAATGACACGATTTAATATGATAACCCCAGAACTTTGGAAGAGGCCATAAGGAGAGAAAAACATCTCTATGAGAAAAGCAGAGGGAGGTCTGTTCTCCAAAAGACTTAGAATGACAAGATGAAGGGTAAGAAAGAGAAAATGTAGACAGGTTTTAAGCCACCCTTTTTCAATAACAACTCTCAAGAAAATAAATAAGGAAAACTAACCCAAAATGAACATACGACAATAGATTCATTTGGGAAAAGGCTAAGGAAACAACATGTACAATGTTGGGGGTGTGAGGGAAATAACTTATATAGGGACTGCCCTCACAAAGGTGAAAGAATGAGGACTGTCCAAAACACTTGGGAGGCTTAAAAAATTGAAGAAATAGGAGGAAGCATGCCAAGGATTTATGTATCTTTGGACAATAAGAAAGCAGAGTATCAATCCCCCATGATTGAAGTGCAAGGTAAGATTGATAACCATCCCATATCAATTTTAATTGATTATGGAGCTATCCATAGTTACATAAAATATAACATTGTTGAAATGTTTCACTTGCAAAGGAGTAAGCATAATAAATATTGGTTAGTTCAATTATCCATAGGGGATAAGAGAAAGATCAATGAGTTGGTTAAAGATTTCCCAATAGACATGAATGGACTCAACAAAAATCTAGATGTGAAAATCATACCATTGGGTTCATATGATTGTATAATTGGCATGGATTGGTTGGAGAAGCACCATGTTGTCCTAGATTGTTACAACAAGACAATAACT
This sequence comes from Picea engelmannii, assembly GCA_009831015.1. NCBI lineage: Eukaryota > Viridiplantae > Streptophyta > Pinopsida > Pinales > Pinaceae > Picea > Picea engelmannii. The sequence continues at coordinate 206,796 of ML807146.1, forward strand.
TGTCTTGATGAGGATGGACACCAAGGAAAGATTCAAGGAATTCTGAGAGCTATAGCTATTGGAGAAATTTCAACCATGCAACTAAAAAAGAGTTTCAGGAAATGATGTCAAATTTTTACAACCCATATGGAAGAGGAAACAAGAAAGATAAAGTGACAAGTATTAAACAACATCCAATATTAAAATATTTTGAACATGTTTTTGGGGAAATCCCGGGATTTCCACCGATGAGAGACATTGATTTCTCTATTTATTTGGTGCTAGGAGCTGCCCTAGTGTCCAAGACACCTTACCAACCGAGCACACTATAATTAAAAGAGTTGAAAATGCAACTTGAAGAGCCATTAAAGAACGGGTATATACACCCAAGTGTCACCTTGAGGAGCCCCAATTATTTTTGGGAATACAAAAGATGGAACCTTAAGGTTGTGTATTGATTTTATATAGATGAATAAGGTTACAAACAATAAAAAATATCCTTTGCGTGGATTGATGATATTTTTGATCAACTCAAAGGTGCAAGAATATTTTCCAAGATTGACTTGATATTAGGTTATCATCAAGTGAGGATAAAGGAAGATGATATCAACAAAACAACATTCAAAACAAGATACAAACATTATGAATTTATAGTAGTGCCATTTGGGATATCAAATGCCCCAGTTGTTTTCACATTCCCAATGAATGGAGTGTTTAGAGAATACTTGGACAAGTTTTTAATTGTTTTCTTGAATGATATTCTAATTTACTCCAATACAGGAAAAGAGCATGAGAAACATTTAAGAATGGTGCTGCAAGTTTTGAGAGAAAATAAGCTATATGCCAAGTAAATGCATATTTTTTCAGAAGAAGATTCACTACTTGGGCCATATTATTTCAGTAGAGGGGATAACAGTTGATTCCAAGAAACAAAGGCCATTAGACGATGGTCAACGACATGAAATGTGACATAGGTCAGATCATTTATGGGTCTTACTGGCTATTACTGAAGATTCATAAAGGGATTTTCAAATATTGCAAGCTGAATCACTTCTTTGCAAAATAAGGGAGTGAAGTTTGTATGGACACCCAAATGTGGAGGAAGTTTTCAGTAATTGAAATAAATTTTAACAAGTGCACCAATATAAAATATTGCAGATCCAGATGAAGATTTTGTGGTGTGCTCTAATGCATGCAAGGACGATCTCAGTGGAGTCATTAGTGAAAAGGATCGTGTGGTATGTTATGCGTCTAGAAAATTAAAGGAGCATGAGAATAATTATACTACACATGACTTGGAGTTAGCGACAATTGTTCATGCATTAAAAATATGGACACATTACCTCATGGGGAGAATATTTGAGCTAAGGACATACTACTGTGGTTTGAAGCATCTATTTGGACCACAAACATTAAATGCTGGAAAAACTAAATGGATGGAATTTTTGAGTGAATATGACTTTGAAATTAAGCATATCATATCAAAGACAAGGAAAATAAGGTGGCTGATGCACTCATTAAAAGAGCTCATGAAATGCATATTTCAGTCATTAACATGTTCAACATAGATTTAAAAGACAAAATTTTAGAGGCTGCAAATTCAAACCAATAATTACAACAAGGAAATTTACAACATAACTTTAATTATTATGAACTGAAAGAAGATGGAATCCTCATGTACACAGGGAATACATATGTTCCCAATTCAAGAGAGATGAAAAATATAGTGTTGAGGGAAATTCACAATGTGCCATATGCCGAACACTCAGGATATCAAAAGACAATTGCAGTTGTAAGAAACCAATACTTTTGGCCATGAATGAGAAAAGAAGTGACTAATTACATAGCCATGTGTCTAGAATTCCAAAAGGTGAAAACATAACATAGACATCTAGTAGGGTTGCTACAACCATTCCCCATTCCTGAGTGGAAATGAGAAGTGGTTACAATTGATTTCATTACAAAGCTTCCCATAACAATGAAGCCACATGACTACATCATGGTCATGATTGATAAATTAACAAAAGATGGACATTTGATTCCTGCGAAGACCACACACAAGGAAACAAACATTGCAGAGGTTTACACTGCGAAGACCACACACAAGGAAACAAACATTGCAGAGGTTTACATGAAGCAATTTTCTAGGCTACATGGAATGCATAAGGAAATTGTTTTAGACATAGATCTAAAATTTACATCAAATTTTTGGAAAGGCTTGTTCAAAGGCTTTGGGAAAAACTTAAATCTCAGCACAACGTATCACCTACAGCCAAATGATAAATTTGTATATGTATTTCAACATGATGTTGTGCACCGAGGATGGTGCACAATTTTTTTATTTTTTTATTTTTTTCTTGGGGGGGGTGGTGTAACATCCCCATTATAATCCCCAGTTTAGTATATGCATAATGTAGATATGAATATGACTATGTCCAAGTGATGTAATATGCGAATTGTATTTCTGATTTTGATAAATATAATGCAATACTAGCTGTTGGGAATATGGAAAGAGATAGAGGTTGATTTATCCACAAGAGAGGGAAATTTCTAGGAGTATCTAAAATGGGTTCAAGGAGTAAATTAATTATGGGTATTAATCCAAACCCAAATTTCTGAATTTTATTAACATATGGGAAAACCATCTATTTTCTATTTGAGTGTATGAGAGCCCAATCATTCAATACTTGTCAAGGAGTGGGTGTAGAAGTCACTTCCATAGTTATTGGAAACATGGGGGTGTAGTACAATCAAGATTGGGTAAAGAGCGAATTCAACTATCTTGGGAAAATAGAGGAAATTTGTATGGGGGAGAAGAGGCGGTTTTACACATTCAATTTTCCATGAAAAACAAGAAGAGATAAAGTAAAATAGCACTGGAGCTAGACCAAGAAGGTTGGGAAAATTATGGAGCATGCTGGAGTGTTTTTGGAGCATTTTGGAGCTGAAGATTGAAGAGCTATGTTGTCAGGCCTGAATAATGAACTCTTGTGTGAGTTGCATTAGAGAAACAATTATTTGTTGTTGATTTCCTAGTAGTTTTTCCTGATAGTAAGTTCCTTGAGTTCTCAACAGAGAGATGCCTGGTTACCTATGCCAGAGAGACCCTGGTAAATAAATGGGACACTCGATGGAATGAGAGAAGTGAAGGGGTACATTCCTTAGGTTGGAAGGTCAAGAGAGTTGAAGGAAATTTAGGAGAGTTATAGGAGAATACAAGTGAGTTGTAGATTCCTACAACTATCCAAGCCCTGCTTGTAGATTCCTAGCCCCAACTCGGGGGTGACTTGCTGTTGAGATTTGGAACAAGAAGTCTATGGTTGGGTGGAACGTCCTTCCCAAGCAATTGGTTGTACGAACTTTATTTTAAAGATAAGTGTTTATCTATTATCTGAGTTTTCTTATGAGTCTTATGGATGTGCATTTTATCATGTGTATGAGAATGGTTTTTATGTGATGTTGTAGATGATTATTTTGTTGCATTATGTTCATTAGAATTTTGTAGATGCATTTAATTCGTAACTGGTAAGCTACATGAATTATTTAACAAAACAAATTTTTGAATTTATGTGTTTTTCCACAAGTAATGTTCCTCGGTTAAGTTGGGGGGTGTTACATTACCAATGCATATAATGAAAATTACCAAGTCTAACTAATAAATAGTCACCTCTATCACACTATCTATGAAATAAGAACGTTTTTTTAATAAAATTGCAACAATAAACAATGGTTATACTAGCCAAGAAAGTTTTGTAACAACAACAAGAAATCAACCTTCAAAATTTGCAAATAAAATCTTAAAATATAGATCTCAACAAGTGGAATAAGACCCAAGTGTTCAACATTGATTATAGCCTTCTTAAACCACAATATTAAGTGAGTTATTAGTACTCTAACTAATCCCTAATGGCTGTAGAAAATATTTATGACAACAACAACAACAATTTCACTTAGTTTTCCAAGCGTTGAGTTGTTTTGAGGATTGGAAGGTAGTAGGGTATCTAATTATTAGGTTGATTTGAGAGAGAGAGAGGGTAGTTTGATGTTTTATATCACCTTTTGTGAATTCAAGATTAGTGTCATTTCTGTACTTTGGGAAAATGGAGTCATGCAACATAATCGATTAGATAGCCAAGAAGAGATAGAGGTTTGAAACCCTAGGGATAAATCCTTATAGTCCTAGGATCAAAACTCAAAAGTCAAACCCTAAGGTTTATGGCCTTACAAAGCCTGGGTTCCATCTCCTTCTTCTAGAATGTATAATTTTAAGATTCAAGTGATCTAGGTCAAAGCCTAAGGTTTATGGCCTTATAAACCCTAGATCTTGAACTAGCCAAGACAAAGCCCCAAGGGGATAAATAGTTTTAATCCCTAGAAATAAAAATGTATTAAATGATTCAACAAATCAAGATGAAAGAAAAAGGGAGGGGGATGAATGCTTTTAATCCCTCCTAGGTTTTCAACAATAGACTAGCATACAAGGTAACAAGAAACAATCTAGTAATATAAAGAATTCACCAAGATACACCATATATACACACTTAAACTTGAAGAATAATACTTACTCATACAAGTCACTATGCATGAACATAAACCCTAACTAAACATCATCCACCAAGAAAAAGAGAAAGCATCCACAAAGAATCACTCCAAAAGAGCGCATAAGACCTCCATAGAAAAAAAGATAGAAATAATACAAGTAGTAGTGATATCTTAAAAGTGATGGGTTATGATTTGATACAATGGAGCGCCAACCTCTTTATATGAGGCAACCCTAGTTCATATGTCCACAATAATCCCTAAAACAATCCATGATATAAGTAGGGCCTAACTCTCAAATAGTCCCAAATTCTAAATAAACATGCTAACACATGAAAATAATCCCTCCCAAGTCACACACATGGGTGATGTCATGCTCCAAGAGGGTATAGGAGGCCTCCAAATACCACGTCTCATCACCCACAATATGCAAGCATGGTGTAAGTGAGACCTCCTCATCAAAGGTCGCGTCTCATTATCAAGGATCCCCTCTCATCATCAAAGTGGTGCGCCAATGGAAAGAAAAACCCCAACCATTATGAAGGCATCATAACACATGACATCATCATCTACATGCTCAACATCCAAGGTGGAAAGGTCAACTTCCAAGGTCCAGGAGGTGTGAGAGGATGTACATGAATGGGTTAAGTCATCAGGTGTCCCAAAACTCTACATCAAACATGTTATGCCCTATATAAAATGCACAACGTCCTGGGTGAAAGCAATGGATGTCCTCCAAAGGACCATGTCAAACACACCAAAATCAATCAAATCCATAGAATCAATTACTTCCAATAACCACAAGGTTCAAACTTTCTTAGAAGTGTACAAAGTAGGCCACAATTTAATACATAAGCCACATAAGCAATTCACATTAGGTATCCCCTTCAAACTTCACATTATCTCAAGACTTTATGCAATTTTTCAAGTTCAAGTATGGGAGGACCATCATAAGACCCTATTAGGTGTGTTAGTGCCCAAGTATAGATATATTTTCTGGAAGGACCCATCAGAGATACACAATGAATGTGAAGTGGTTATGGGATTTACTTTTGGGAATGGGGTCATTAAGATGCAAGACAATTTATAGACTCACATCCATGAGTGCCTTTGTAGAGGGTGCACTTGGCGCTTTAGATACCCTTTCCTTGACGCTTTTTGCATTCCAAACCCCTTGTTTGAATTTTTATTTATTTGATTTTCAAGTCCCCTTTAAAAGGTTTAAATCATTTATTAGCATTTTCCTTTGCTTTTCATCTGGTATATATTCAAGTCCTTTCAGTTGGTAATGTGTTTATTCACATTAGGACTATGGGCGATCACCATTAATGAGGGCGTAGAGCTCAATTATTGACCATGGATTTTGAATGTCCTTGTTATCCCTGCCATTGAATTTTATTCATGGCTACTCCTAACTTTCTTTGTTTATTAATATTGGACAATTGTAGTCTACCTCCATGCCTTTAGCCCCTTGTTCTCATAAGAGAATAGATACATGCCTTTTAGGTGTACATGTAACCACCATTATCCAAAAGTTAGGAGAACAAAAAGATCATGGATGGAAAAGTGGAAAGTATAATCGAGAATGATACACTACCCCTTTCAAGGAATCCCTAGTAGTATCCCCTTTCCCCAAGAGTGGCAACACTGATATAGGACACTAATTATGGCCAAGGTGAAACAAGGAAAAAATAATAACTTCCTAAAATTATGATCCATTATCCAACTTCAACCCATTATCCTCGCTCACATGCCAAATGCATTAAATATGACACTTTATATGAAACACGTACTAATGCACCTCATAATGTGTCATGCCACCCTCTTCCAATAAGCCATGTTGATCAGGTAAAAGGCCACATGTGAGTTGTGCTAATGAGGATTGAGGCATCTAAAGGGATGATGCGCTGCTACATATGAGAATATCGATCATCATAATCATCATTCGAATCACTATCTTCATTGTGGGCCATGAGACATGATCTCCTCTAGTTACCCCTAGGGGAGTGAGTGTAATAATACCCATGAATATTTCTTTGTTTTCTTCTTCTTCCCTTTTCCCTTTCATCGTTTTCCTTCCTAGTTTTTTTTGGGCCTTTCTAGAGTTTTTTCTTCCTCCTATGATTGTTGTTGTGCCTCATTTCTTGTTGATTCCCTAGTTGATTGTGTGAGTTTTTTCACCACCATATGGTCAAATTATTCTTTCCCATATGTTGCTTCATCTTCCTCTAGGTCTTGCATAAACTGTTACTACTTATCTGGAAAATGTGAAGGCTGGAAAGCCCGAGGGACAAAAATTGTTTTTGAAGGATTTGGTTGAGATCCCTTTTTCCTTCTATATTTTCTTCTATTTTCTTGGATAAAATATGGATAAAGGCAGGTGATAAGTTCATTTCTTTCTGCTGTGATGAAATTTGAGAAGTTATTGCCTGTGAATTTCCTTTCATGGTTTTAACATATGCAGTTCTAGGGGGTCACTTGCACGTGGATGCCACTGAGTTCTTGGGATCCCCTTTGTATGTAAGTTTTTTTCTCTTTATTGCTTGAAATACTTCTTATTTTACCTTAGTGACCTATTACTATGCTTGGTTCTTATAATGTTCCACAAAATGGTCATATTCATGGAAAAATTTGCACTTAAATGGCAATTTTTCATAGTCCAGTTGTTGCACATGGCTCTAGTTGTCTAGGGTGAGATGAACAACTTCAAACAATACTTTCTCCAAGTCAAATTCCACACAAATATGAGAATAGGATTACGAACTATATTTTGTTTCAAATTGATCTATATATTTTCCTATTGAGTTCCCAATGCTTTGTAAGGCATCATCTCCCCAGCGATGAAGGGGTAAATTGGGTAGGTGAACCCATATAGGAAAAACAAAAAAAATGTCTAATTCCATATTGAAGCCAGGAGTCCACTTTTGAAATTATGCTTATACTGAGGAGAGGTTGGTGAATCAATATAAGATATTTTTTACTTTAAATGTGAACTCATCAATCATTCATTAACTTAAAAAAAAAAATGCATGTAAACTCAAATTACAGTGCACAAAATTTAATGTGGAAGCCCTTGTGAGAGAAAACCACAAAATATTATCTTTATAATGTTTGTAGGCACCAACCTATTGTTACATAGCTTGTAGGAACCAACCTACTGGAGACACCAATATCCTCAATTGAGTACTAACTCAACATGATATTGTGTAGGCATCAAATTACTGGAGAAACCAATCCGGTCAGTTGAGCACCAAATCAATAAGACCTATATAGGCACCAACCTAAGATATTCGTACACATAGTACGTTTTACTTCACCTACATGCTTCATACTTCATGTATTTCATAGAATCATCATACCCTTAACTTTCATGCTCCAACATCTATCTTTGTTTCATACCCCAGACATAGATTCAAACCCTACTCAGATTTATCCTCCATGCCCCAGTGAACCTCATAGCATCATTACCATAATATAATTACATACTTCAACATAAAAAACTCAAAACAACTCACTTTGGGGCATCATAGATCTTATTCCTTCATAGCACACCCTTAAAACTCGAAGAAAACTCCTCTTGCACACCTTTAGACCCCAAGAATACTCTCCAACTTCTCTTGTGCACCTTAGATCTCTTCTACACACCTCATACTTGATCTTATTTCTTGCATTCTCTTCAAATGTGCACATCTATCCTATATCTATAGTGTTTTTGTGCTCACTTTTAGGGCCGACCTGTAAATACTAGCTTGGGTGACCTGAACTTTCTAGCTAGGTTGTGTGACAAAAAAAATTCATATCTCCTCATTCCTAAGGAGTTAGATGGAGTGCCATATACCGTTGGAAAGGTATTGGAATAAGGTTTCCAATAATATAAACTATGATCCCAATTGAGTTAGGTATTTAGAGTAAAAATTCATTCAAATATAGGGTATCCAAACTGAGCATCGAAATTCCAAAAACAATAAGTCCAACAATCTCCATCTTGCAATATTTATCTTGGACACTTCTAGTCTCCCCATGTCTTTGACATCAATGACAACAATATTTCCAAAAATCTCCCCCTTTTTCATTGATGGCAACCCTTATTCAATTATGATACTCCCCACGTCTGCAACTTTCCTTGTGTCTGCAATTCTTTCTTTGTCTGCAACTTCTCCCCCTTTGAAATAAATGGAAAAGGGTTGCTTGTTGAGTTTTGTAAACCTAGCAACCAACTATTAATTCTAGGCAAAACAAATTTACTAAACAATAACACAACTAGGTTACTTAACGATAAAATTCAGTGGGAGAAAATAGCATAAACCAAACACATTTTCACATGAGAGTTTAAGGTAAATAACCTGGAAAAACCCTTGCGGGAAAACCATATATATGATGATTTTATTAAATAAAATCAGGGTTCCCATCCTGGGATAATGACCCTTCTGAGGAAATACAAATGGAAAAAATATCCTATCATATTACCCAATATTAATCCTTCAATCTTGTCGGTTGATACTTCCTTTGCGCCCTTTCCTTGCCCCTACCCTTGCACACCTGAGTGCTCACTCACTCTTTGTGTACCATCACCATGTCTCCTCCTCTCACATAGGTTGTATTTTATAACCTTGAGTTTACCCTAATTCCAAAACCATATATCTCCTAAAGTTATATATGCCTGAGATCGAATCTCATGTTCACTTTAGATATAACAAATAGGACTTAATTTAATTACAAATGCCGATTACTTTAGCATTTAATTAAAACAAATTAATTGTATTACAAAAGTACATTCACTTACATAAACTAAATCTCCTAAGATTATGAGAGTTAATAATGACGACTCCCATGTGTTGACACAAACCTATGTGGAAGTACCTATCCGATGCTACCAAAAACATCAACACTCCCTCTTAGCAAGGAAGGTACTTCTACCACCTCGAGGTGGCTCTGTCTTCCTTTTCATATCTGCTACTATGGATTCTCTCCAATCCATTTGATTGGTTTTTCCCTCTAAAACAAAAGCTATCCCGACCATCTCACCCAGATCCATCCTTGAAGACTTGTTGACTGCCCAGATCCTTACCCATGACTCGTTGCCTACTGCTTGAGCCTATTGCCTAGAACTCTGTCTATGTCTCAGACCTGCTACTCATTTCCCAAGTCCTTCTGGGTGATGGAAAACTATATTTTGGGATTCTCAAAATCTCCTTGACTTCCCAAAACCTCCCGGGATGCCCGACATCTCTACCCGCTACTCGACTGGTTGCCCTGGACCCTACTGGTTCTTCCCACGACTTCTTGCAATTTTTCTGGTTGTTGGTGGCTGACCTGTAGTGGTTTTTTGTGCCCAATATGTTGGCGATTTTTTCACTTGGAAGCTGGAGGTATGTGTTTTCAAAGACCTAGATGACGATTTCCTATCCCACGCAGAGCTCCTAGTCACCTCTGTTGGTTTCTTCACTACTTATCCATATATCAATGTGTAGCTTTACTTCTAGCTGTCAAATTTTTGTCAGACCAACGACTACCCTCTTTTCCAATTGCACATGCTCTCCATGCACCCATATTACCTCACTGCCTCCTCTACTGCATTAGTGCATAACCTCAACACTCAACCCTTGGCCTCCTCTGTTGCAACAGTTCCTAACCTCATTTATCAACCCTCAGAATCCTTTGTTGTTACTCACAGAGTGTCCACCTCACACTTACGATCCTATTGCAATACCCATGATTGAGCAACTCCTGATGGCTCACACTCAACTCTGCATTATTTCTGCTCCACACTATAGATATTATTACATATATAGTTGGGTTGTTGCCTCTCACCTAACCACTTCTCATCAACTACGACCTCCACCTCTACCAACTCTTCAATGTCAATCTCTTCCACGCGATTTTCACTGTCCATCTCAACTGCTAACCACTTGATGATTATTTCTCATAGCTTACAAACCCCTTTTCCTTTTCGATCTCATCTCCTAGCTGGTTCTACCACAACAACCTGTGTTCACTACCATCCCCTCGACACACTCAACAACACACGATCCCTTGGCTGCTTCACTAAGTCAATTCGTATAGTGTACAACCCTTATGACGATCGTATGACTATTGTAAGGATTGTATGATCGATACGACGGTCATACGACATCTGTTCAATTCCCTTTAAATTTTATTTATGGGTTTGTCTTTTTTCCCCTATAGAAAAAAAAATTCCCGCAGACAAATTTTCGTTGCCAATTTCTCGATCTATGAAATTTGGTTTCGCCTTGTTAAATTTCCAATCTCTAATACCATGTTGAAATATGTAAACCCAACACCTGACCATTAATTCTGAGAAAAACACATTTACTGAATAATGGCACAGTTAGGTTACTTAACGATAAAATTCAACTGATGAAAATATCAAAAACCAAACACATTTGCACACGATATTTTCAGGTAAATAACCCCTTGAAAAACCCTTGCGGGAAAACTAGATATGTGATTATTTTATTAAATAAAATGAGGTCTCCTTTCCTGGGATAATGGCTCTTTTGAGGAAACACAAATGCAACAAATATCTTAGCCTATTACCAAATACCTTCACTTTGATCTTGTTGGCTTCTACTTCCCTTGATGCCCGCTTGCACCCTTTCCTCAGCCCCTGCTCCTAGACACTTGAGTGCTCACTCACTCTTTGTGATCCAGATTATTTTCGGCACAAAATGAGAGCGGAGATATAATAAAGAAATGTACAGAGATATCTCAGATATCCAATAATATAACATAAATGGATCAGATATGAAACCATAAACACAGAGATATAGTAATACACAATTTTCTATTAATGAGCGAAAATGTACAAAGACTGTAAAAATACAGAGTGAAAGACTCGCTACAATGGTGGCAGCTTATCTCTGAGAAGAGATGTGCCCGCTACTCAAATTTGCAAGAAGATATTTTTAAAATGAGGCTCCAAAGGCCTTTTTATCATAAATAAAATTCAAAACCCTATCCCCGGAAGATGAAAAGCCAACAATTTTGTGGACCCCGTATTGGGTAGTTCGGTGTATCAACTTCCCGGGGGCGTAACTTTTTCATACGCTCTCCGTTTGGAGAGAACGATAGCTCGTTGGAAAGATATTATTGAGGAGATTCATTTATGGGGATCAATGAGATCCTTTGACTATAATTGAGAATATATATTCATAAAAACCTTCATTCAGGCCCTCAAAATGGCCCTGGAAGTTAAAAACTGCTAAAAATAGTAAATTGCCAAAATTGTCAGAAAATTGTTTTGACCCAGTTGGAAGAGGTGGGTGGCCACCGATATACACCTGGATCACTTTGTGTACCATCATCGTGTCTCCTCCTCTCGCATAGTTTTTCTTTTATAACCTTGAGTTTACCCTAAGTCCAAAATCCTAGATCTCCTAAAGTTATCTACGGTTGAGATCTAATCTCGTGTTCACTTTAGATCTAACATTTATGACTTATTTTAATTATTAATGCCAATTATTTTAGCATTTAATTAAATCAAACTCACTTTGTTACAAAATTACATTCACTTACAAAAAATAAATCTCCTAATATTCTGAGAGGTAATAATGATGACTCCCACGTGTTGACACATACCTACATGGAAGTACTTGTCCAATGCTACCAAAAACATCAACACTGCACCCCTCAAGCTTGTTCTTTCCTTTACTGACAAGATGAGAGAGATATCACTCCCAAATTCTGTCTAATATATTCAAATGTGTCTCTGGGAAGGGGTTTGGTAAAAATATTTGCAATTTGTTCTTTGGTGATAATGTATTCCATCTTGACACTTTGCTCAACTATATGTTCTCTTAGGAAGTGGTACTTGATTAGAATATGCTTCATATTTGAGTGCATACCAAGATTCTTTGAAATTTTGATTGCACTTGTGTTGTCACAGATAATTGAGATTGGCTCATCATATTCTACCTTGATATCCTTCAGTGTTTGCTTCATCCACATAACTTGTGTCCAACATGTTGCTGCAATATATTCGACTTATTCCATGGATATATATATTGAAGTTCATTTTTTTTCTCAACCATGATACTAGATAGTTGCCTAGAAATAATTTTCATCCACTAGTTATTTTTTTGGCATTCATATTTCCTGCCCAATATGCATCTGTATATGTTGTTAGAGTGAAGTCTTTACTTCTTGAATACCACAATCCAAATTCCAATGTGCCCTTCAAATATTTGAATATTCTTTTTGTTGCTTGCACATGTGTCTCCTTTGGTGCAGATTGAAATATTACAACTAATCCTACTTCTTGCATGATGTCTAGCCTTGATGTTGTCACATAAAGTAGGCTTCCAATCATTGACCTATATAGTGTTTGATTTTCTTCTCGATATTCATCATCTTTGATCAACTTGCATCATGTGATCATGGGTGTACTGACAGGTGCACACTCTTCCATTTCGAATTTATTCAATATTTCCTTGATATATTTGGTCTGAGAAATGAATATGTCTTTGTTGGATTGAGAAATATGCAAACCTAGAAAGAATGACAATTATCCAAGCATGGTCATCTCAAATTATTTTTTCATTTCTTTTGCAAACTTTTGGCTCATTCTATCAACATTACTTCCGAAAATGATATCATCCACATTTTGATGTAAATATTTTTGTCTCGAGCTCCTCTTTTGAAACCTTGTTGTTGTATATATTTGTAAAGTATTGAATACCAAGATTTGGAAGCTTGCTTTAGTCCATATAGTGCTTTCTTCCATGTGCATACATGATCTTTGTTTTCTGACAATTGAAATCCTTGTGGTTGTTCAATATATGCTTCTTCTTCTAAATTTCCATTTAAAAATGTTGACTTGACATCCATTTATTAGAATTTGAAGTTCTTGAAACATGCCAATGCCAAAATCATTCTGATTGCTTCTAATCTTGTAGCTAGAACAAAGGTTTCTTCCAAGTCAATACCTTCAACTTGAGAATACCCCTTAACAGACCAATATTGTGTTATTTCTTACTACTTGTCCATATTCATCCAATTTGTTTTTGAAGACCCATTTGGTGCCAATCACATTCTTGTATTTTTGTCTGGACACAAGTTCCCATGTCTCATTCTTCTCAATTTGATTTAGTTCTTTCATAAAATTATTTGGGTAGGTGTTATATTATTTTCCTGTGTGTGGGGGGTGCGTTAGATTTGACGATTGCGTCTGACGATCCCATCACGTGTGACTCTTTGTGGGCATGTGCGTCGAGCACTACCCGAGGGAGGGTCCTAGGGGGGGAATGATTTCCCCCATATTTACATGAAGCATTCGACTCCCGAGAATCGCCCTAGAATTTATTTTTGGGTGGTTTTTGATATTTTTGTGTCAATTTTCTAAATTCATCCCAGGTTAAGGGGATTAGGGTTCTGGTAGCTGCGAAATACTTAAAATATTGTATATATTGTATGGTGAATGGTGAAATTAATAAAATCAAGAGTTGAGAGGTGTGACACCAAGGAAGGATGGTTTTCTCCCAATTAAGGGTTTCTAACATAAATCTCTGCGTACTATGTGTTTGTCTTGGTCTTGATAAATCAATTTTATCTTGGTTTTGTGATAAACCTGGGTTCAATGGGAGCTTTGTAGTGGTGATTTGTGCATTGAAACTAAATGGAGAGCAGTTCTAAAATAGAGATTGAGAAGTTTAACGGTCAAAACTTTGAGCTTTGGAAGCTCAAAGTGGAGGAAATTCTTGTAGACAAAGAATAATGGATCATTGTGGATCCTGGTATACAACCTACTAGCACATAACCTACTGGTACACAAACTACCACTACTCAATCTACTGGTATGTCGAAAAAATATTGGGAGAAGTTGGATAAAAGAGAAAGGAGTATGATTAGTCTCTTCCTGGTAGATTTAATGTTATTAAATGTGCTGAAAGAATCTACAACCAATGGACTATAGAAAAATATGGGGAATTTGTATCAGTCAAAGTCCATGGTAAACAAGTTATTTCTTTGAAAGAAATTGTATCATCTTAGGATGGAAGATGGATATTCTTTGACGGAGCATCTAAAGGCATTCAATACTATGCTAAGTCAACTCATCTTTGTTAATGTTACAATTGTAGAATAAGATAAATTTATTACTTTGTTATGTTATTTTTCATACTCCTGGGATAATGTAGTTGTATAAATTGGTAGTACCACTCAATATACATTGAAGTATGAGGAAGTATTTGCATCCTTGTTATCAGAAGAGTTGAAGAGGAAAAGCATGGATATTCATAGTTCAGATGATTCATCTGTAAGAGTTCATCCCCGATATAGGAATACAAATGATTCTTTAGATGGGGGGGATCTAAATCAAAAGGTAGATCTAAATCCCCAGAAAAATATTTGAGGAAATTCCAGAAATGTGGTAAAGCTGAGAATTATATGAAAGATAAAACAAAGGAATCCATTCATGCCTCTTCCACAGAGGTGAAAAAATCCATAGAAGAAGGAGGTGATGTTTACCTGGCATCTATAGGTACACATGCATATCATGATGCATGGTTTATCGACTCGGGTGTGTCCTTTCATATGAATTCTCACAAGGAGTGGTTCTGTGAATATGAAAAGTATAATGGTAGTGATGTCTTCCTAGGAGATGATTCGACGACTAAAATCATAGGACGTGGAAGAATTACGTTGTTTTTTAAATATTGAAGGATTAGAAATATCCCTGGAGTTCTGCACATTCCATATCTAGCCGAGAACCTAATATTTGTAAGCAAGTTGGATGATGTAGGTGTAGATACTTTATTGGGAAAGGGAACTTGAAAGATGGTATGAGGAGAAATGGTGTTGTTGAGGGGAGTTCGGTGTGGAACTCTGTACAAGTTATTGGGAAGCACTTATAATGATAGGTGTAACAATTCTATTGTCTATGAGAAAAGAAATAAAGAATATCGGATCCATACTATCCCTGGAAAAAAGACCTTGTTGTGGTATCAAACACCGAGACATATTGGAGAAAAGGGCCTTTGAACAATACACGGTAAAGGTATTGTTGAAGGTATGTATAATTGCACCCTGGATTTTGATTTTTGTGAACATTTCATATATGGTAAACATAATTTAGTAAGATTCCCATTTGGTGCTACAAGAGAAAAGGGGATCATAGAGTTGATACACAATGATGTGTTTAGACCTGTGCATGTTCCATCACTAGGTAAATATGTGTATTATGTTTCATTCATAGATGATTTCTCAAGGAACACATGGATTTATTTTCTTAGGAATAAATATGAGGTATTTGATAGATTTAAAGAGATTAAGGTTCTGAAAGAAAATCAGGCAGAGAAGAAAATAAAGGTGTTAAGGATAGATAATGGTGGAGAATTTTGTGGGAATGAATTTGAAGAGTTATGTAAGAACTGCAAACAAGTGTGGTATATAAAGGCATAAGACTACTCCATACACACCTCAATAGAATGGGGTTGTAGAAAGGATGAACAAGACATCGATGGAAATGTTAGTCCTTAAATTTGTTAATGACTATTGACCTACTCTTTTCCCTGCCATACCCTTTCCTAGCATCATTTTATACTTTGATTTTCTTCTTCTATATTCCTTAAGTGTGCTTGAATTATCCTTTTTGAGAATTTTATGACATGTATTAGTGTGATAAAAGTTAGAATAAGAAAATTAGAATCTTTTCCATCAATACGCAAGCCATGTTTCTTGTTTTAAATTTGAAAAATTGAAAAAGGGAAAAAGGCGCTACAAGAATACCATTATTCTTGTAGCACCAGAAGTAATCATTGATTAAAATGTGCCAAATCCCAAAAGATCGTGTCTGTAGTTGTCCGAGATCATTGCCTAAATATCCAATACCATTTATGATTATGATAAAGTCGTGTTTTCAGTTTTGATAGTCATTCAAAGGAATTGGGTTTGTACTCGATAAGTTCAATTTCAAATCGCAAGTTTCACGCCATGATTTCTAACATATGACACATGATTCAATTCATTATATTTTTGTATTATATTAAACATGTTTTGCAGGTAACAAAACTCTCCCACAACATTCATACTTCCATAAGTCCCAAAATTACTACTGATCGAAACCCTAAGCACTCACATATCTACAAGGATTAAAATCAGTTTTATGGATCCTAAAAAGGTGGACAAATCACTCATTTAGAACCATCAGGCATAAAATTTATTGAATATTTTACTGAAATCTTGCAGAGGTTCAAATATGCAGGGTGGTTTAATTTTTTCTGTACATTCTATGGTTATCATGAACAAATCTCCATGATTTTTGCACAAAATTTTGATGGATTCGAGACAATGGTGGGAAACTTTATAATACATGTGACAGAGCATTTGATTGGGACTAGATGCAGGTTATCAATATATGGAGAAATATGGTGGAAGAAGGAGATGTTGCTTGTTGAAATCATGAATTAGTTTTTACTTCTAGAATATCAAATCCCTAATTGGAGTCAGGGTATCCCACATAAGTGGTTGAATAAAGAATGGAAGATTGTTTTGATAATTATTCACAGGTACATTACATGTGAAGGGATGTTTTCCCTTGTCCAAATTTATCATATTAGGTTGTTGATGCATTTGAATGCTGATAGTCCTCTGTGTTTACCCTTCTTTATATTAAAAAGTTTGTCAACAATTTCTAAAAGGATACGAACCCATCTGAAAACCGCTGGTAAAAGTTTATTTCATCAAAGACTTATCAAGACCTTGGTTATGTATGCATTGGGAGAAGTCCAATGTTCTTGGGATTGGTTGCTTGAATCACTCAATCTTGAAGAACGGGAACCCAAGCATAAATCCACTCTAGAAAAGAAATCTAAAAAATCAAAGAGGGTTCCTAAAGGTTATGTTAAAGAAAAATAAAGTTCTCTTGTATTTAGAGTAACCAAATCTAGCAAAAGGAAGTTGCAGTCACAACCAGAGACTGGGAATGTACATAAATATTCCCATGTATCCATGATGACCAGAACACAAAAAAAGAAGTTAAAAACAAAGTCAGAGATGGAAATTCAAACTCAGATTCAATCCCTTGTTCCAAAATACAAGCCTAAAGATTGCAAAGGAATACATGTCATAAGATCGACTAAGTAGAAGATCGAACGGTCCATACAAAAACAAGATCAACATGTAGCAGAGGTTAAGGGTAAGAAATTGAGAAAGAAAGAAAAGAGTAAACAAGTATCAAATTATCCCAGCATACCTAAAACTAGGGCAACTAATAAGTTGAGGTTAAATTCAAAAGCCTTATTCCATCCTTCTATTAAGAAAGAAAATTTAATTATCCTTGATGATGATACAGTTGAAAATATAGAGGAAGGAAAGGAACAATCACCAATAACTTCTTCAAACAAATTGAAAGAAGTTAAACTGGAGCCTTAAGAAGAGCATTATAATGAGCATGTGGAGAATATATTTCATGAGAAACAAAGAAAGAATGAGAAGAGTAAACAAATTGCAGAGAACCAAATGAAGCATGTGACTAGGGAAACAAAAAATCTAAGTCTAAATTATGAAGCTTTATCCAAGTCCTCTTTGAAACGAGACTATTTGACTGTTCTTGAAAACAATCTAGAGAAAACTGAGATTAAGCAAGAATTTGACTATATTCCATAGACAAAAGAGCTACATGATGTTCAGGAGATGAAAATATCAAAAAGTGATGAAGCGGAAGAGATTATTGGAGTATCATCTTCGAAGGGTCATAAGTATGAGTTTAGAGAAAAAAGGCCCAAATTTTCCATTGACCTAAATCGACCTACTCCAAATGAGGATTATATTGAATTCAAAATAGAAAAAAAGGATTAAAAAGACAACGTTACAGAAATGAAAACCACGATTATGAAACTGAAGCAATAAAAGTGGATGATAGAAAAGTGGAATGCCAAGCAGCAAGAAAAGTTACAGAAACTAAAGAAGAAGAACACAGATCAACAAATATTGCTCAAAGAGGTAAGAGAGACAAACATCAAACTTTATTGGCATAATGTGGTTATGAAAATCAAGTTGAAACAAAGATAGACCAAAATGTTTTCTTCTATTATACAGTGAAGAGTTCAAATTTTTTAGGCATCATACATATTTATTTTTTTACTAAATACTAGGAATACCTATTCTAGATATTTGAAAGATGTTATCAAAATATACACAAAGGAAAAGTATTGTTGAAAATGGAATGTAAATACAAGAGAAAACTTTACAATTAAGGGTGACCTTGTCAATAGAATTTTTGTATATTTATCTTCATCAGTTGTTGAGGTAATTCGAGTCAATCCAAAATTTTCTCATCACAACAAAGGTGATCATTCATCATGCCAATTTTAAAGGACCACCTCAACATCAGATTCACCCCTTATTTTGTGATATCTGAATGTCTCATAAGATAAGAACTAGTCAAATATCAAGTTATTTATCTAAAGACTAGGTTGAAAAGATCCAAATGCATATATGTAAGAGGATATGTCTCCTAAGTGCTAGCTAAAAAATAGTATCATATCAAAATTGTATCTAGAAAGTAGGATCCTTAGAAACTAATTGTTGTGTATAAAAAGGGAACTGATTGACAAAATTAGGGGTTGTTTTGGTTGGGAGCCATTGGCCATTTTTTAAGAAACTCTGCCTTAGATTGTAAGACCAAGGCTTATTTCATTTTTGTACTAAATGGAAAAGGCTATATAATGGTTAGATTTATGTTCTTGTCTATATTTCTATCTTTTCTTACTTGGATGCACGCTAATCTTTTGCTAAGCATTTGATGTATCTTTTTTGTGAGTAAGCTAGTGAAGACTTTACTGTTTGCTTGTTCATAATCATATTTTTATTTAAGTACATCTCTCTTGTTTCTTGAATGATATTTGGGATCAAGATTTTTATATGTGAGTGGACAAATTGAAAGCTTACATATTTTATCTATCTTTTGTATTGCATCTACCATCTAATTTATCATATTGACTGCCATTTACTAGGCCATTGAGATATGAATTTGTTCTTGCATGTTTGAGATTGATATTTTTATATTATCTTTAACACAACCTTCAAACCAATTTCAAAACCCAATATACATTTATATATATAATCCATTGTAATAACTTGATTATGCCCTAGCTTTCCCTTTAGCAGTCAAGTGCAACTTTAGGGGATAACATATTTTGGCGTCGTTGTCGGGGACGGAGACACGAAGAATTTCCCTAGGGAACAACAAAGATCATATCTAAATATTGATGGTGGACAAGAGTTTAGAAATTCATGTGTGATTGTATATTATTCACCTGGCGACTCCTCTTTAGTAGTTATGGCTCCTAAAAGAGAGGGTAAAGGACTTAAACCTCCTCCAACCTTATCATCATCTACAAAGAAACATGTGACCAGAAGAAACCCTGATCTAAATCCTATTGCAGTAGTATCTGATCCTGAAAAGCTATTAAGAAAGTTTAAAGGTACTCAAGGACAATCTTCATCTTCTAAAGATAAGTCTTCAGTTGTAGAAGTTGTAAATGAAATTGAAACAAAACCTATTATTCAATCTTCAGAAGTATCTTTTCCTTCAAATATTTCTGAATTGAATTTAGAACAATGGAAATTATTCTCTGAGCTTATCAAATAAGAAAAAACAAACACATTATCTATAACTGGAGCTTTGAGAAATTTTACCAGAGATACTAAAAGTGATCTTGATCAACTTTTATCTTCATCTACACCTCAATCTAGTTCTTCTGAAGAAGCTGAACCACAATTTTGAACCTTTGAAAATCCTTTATTTTTTTAACCTTCTTCCCATTTCAATTCAGAAAAGAAACCCTTGATCTCATAAACCTACAACAACTCAACCAATTTCTTCTACCAAAGAGACTAGTTTCCCTTCTGCAACTCAAATTCTATCTCTTTTTAAAATTCAAACAACAGTTGTGACAAATATGGTTGTAAACAGAATGGATGCAATTTTTGTAGCAAGATATGCATTGTTGATTCTACCACAAGTACGGTATTCTTTTCCACCAAATGATTATATAAATTATTTGCCAAGATTTAATGGAGAAGGAGAGGTCAATGCTGAAGATCACTTGAGTTATTTGTACAATTTTGTAGATAACTTTAATGTGGAGCATTCAGATGTTTGGATGAGACTTTTTATGCAAAGTTTAGATGGAGAAGCAATGAAATGGTTCATAAATCTCCCTCCTAATTCTATTGTTGATAATGGTGCACTTGATGATACATTTTTGATACATTGGGGAGATAAGAAGGATTATTTGTATTATATCACTGAATTTGGTGCTTTGAAAAGGAAACAAGGAGAATATGTATCATATTTCACTAAAACATTCAATTAAATGTATAGAAATATTCCAGAGGAAATTAAACCCACAGAAACATCTGCCAAAATTACTTTTTCCAATGCTTTTGATGTTGAGTTTTATCTTTTGTTGAGAGAAAGAAGATATGTCACTTTTAATTTAATGCAGGAAGAAACCATTGAAGTAGAATCCAATATATTGGCAACAGAGTGGTTGAAATCAAAGAAAGATAGAGACATGAAAAAATAGAAAGAAGAACTTCCTTCTTCCTCTAATACAACATTTGATTCAAAGATTGATCAAATGGCCAAAATGATGAAAGATTTAACATCTAAAATGGTTAGACTTAATATGGAAACAAAGCAAGCTGGAAAACCTACACAGGAGGGTGGATACATAAATCCCAATTAGTTCAGAAGGCCTAATAATGTTCCTCAAATTATGCAAAGGAAAAGAAGAAATCAAGAAGATCAAAGGGTTTTTCCTCCTTTTCAAAATAATGTCGTGGAATAAGTTGAATAAATTGATGATATTGAGGTGGATTCAACATTTCATTTACATGATACAAATTTATCTCCCACTCATGTGACACAACAAGAATATGAAGATTCCCTTATATTAAATTAGTTTGAGGGAGAAGATGCTGAAGAGATTTCTCAGAGTGAACCTAAAAGGAAAAAGTATAATCTTATATCTAGAGAAAGTGGACCAAAGGTAGACACATATGTTCAATCAAAAAAGACAAATGCTTTAGTAAATCCATGATCCAATAAAGAAACAAGGGCTAAAATTGATCAACAACAAAAACAACCTCTCAAGATTAGTACTATAGAGGTAAAGGAATTTGAGAAACATGTCCCTTCTTTTAGTCTGGAGAATGAAATCAGTAATATCAAATCCCTATACCTCTGGTAGAATTGATGAAAACTGATCCTTTTAGAAAATTGGTCTTGAAAGCCTTACAATCTTCTGCTCATGTTACCTTTTCTTATACCATAAATCTTGAAGATGAAAATCCTGCCATAACTATTGGTCCTCATATTGAAGATAGATCTGATGCCTCTCCTCCTTTCTACATATCTATGAATGTTCATCAAAAAATATTGCGTAATTGTCTTATGGATTCAGGAGTATCACACAATGTCATGCCAAAAGTAGTAATGGATGAGTAAGGTTTGGATATCACTAAGCCTTATTTAGACTTGTATTCTTTTGACTTAAGAAAGGTTAAATGTTTAGGAGTCATTAAAGACATGGTTGTCACCTTGTCTCAGTTACCCATGAAAAGTGTAGTTATGGATGTGGTAGTGGTTGATATACCTCCTAAGTTTGGGATGATATTATCTAGGTCATGGGCTAAGAAATTAGGGGGGACGCTACAAATGGACCTCAATTATGCCACCATACCTATATTTTGTGGAGAACATCAAAGACTGTATAGGGAAGTTAGACTAGCTTACCTTGTAATCATCATAATCATCCCATATATGCAATCCCATATAATCATAATCATCATAAAACCCCATTAATCATCCCATATATGCAATTGAAGATAAACTTGGTTCTTCAATTTTTCACATCAGTGATGATACAACTGAAGCATCAGTGAGAAAAGTTGTACTTGCAGAAGAGAAAAATACATAAAATTCAGTGTGGACAATGTTCTTTGATGGTTCTTGTTCCAAAGAAGGCTTTGGGGTTGGAATTGTTCTCATATCTCCTTCCAAAGAAGTCAGTCCTCAGTCATACAAACTGGAATTTGATACAACAAACATCATCAGTGAAAATAAGGCTCTTTTGTTGGGATTGAAAGCTGCTAAGGATATGGGCATTGATAAATTTTAGTTTTTGGAGATTAAGAGTTAATCATTCATCAAATCAAGAATATCTACTAGGCCAAACAACAAATATTAAAGCAATACATAAACGAGGTATGGGATTTTGTTGAAAATTTCTTTCTAGCTTTCAATATCACATTTATACAGATAAATTTGAATCAACATGCAGATTCTCTAGCTTTGGCAGCTAGTAATTTCAAAACTCCAATGCTTCCAAATTTAAGATTTGAAGTTGAGGTAAGACACATACCTTCTATACCAAGTAACATAAAAAAATGGCAGGTTTTAAAGATGACCAGGAGATTAAAATATTTTTAGAGACAATTGATGAATTTTCTGCCATTTCCATAGACCAAGAAAATGAAAATGATGAGGCAGAAGTTCATTATGTTGATATTCTTCAAGACAATATTGTTGGCCATAAAATTATTGAGTTAAAAACCAATCATTTTCCAAAATGCCTTGTTCCCATTGAGATAGTATTCGATCATAATGATGTTTATAAAATATTTGTTATTCAAACATAAGAGGCAAAAGTTGTAATATCAATTCCGATTCAAATCCAAGGATGGTGAAGTTATCCAAAGATTTACCAGATGAACAAAAGGACATGTATGTAAGTTTGATGAAATAGTTTTCTGATGTTTTTTCTTGGTCTTATGAAGACCTTAAGGTTTTTGATACATATGTTATGTAGCATAAGATTCATTTAAAGCCCAGATCCAAACCTTTTAAGCATAAAACAAGACAATTCAATCCATTATTTCTACCTATAATTGAAAAAGAGCTGAAAATATTGATGAATGTTAAAATTGTAGTACCATTAAGATACTCAGAATGGGTGGAAAATTTAGTCCCTGTCAGGAAAAAGAATGGAGAAATAAGGTTGTGTGTAGACTTTAGAAATCTGAATTGGTGTTATCTAAAGGACAATTATCCATTACCTAAAATGGATCATATTTTGAAAAGAGTGGTAGGGGCTCAAAGGATATCCATGCTTGATGGATATTTAGGTTATAATTAGATATTGGCGATGGAATAAGATAAAAAGAAGACAAATTTTACTACTCCATGGGGCACCTTCATGTATGAAAAAATTTCCTTTGGACTTATGAATGCAGGAGCAACTTTCCAAAGAGCCATGGATATTGCATTCATTGGTGAGAAAGACAAATTCATGATCATTTATCTTGATGAAATTATTGTTTTCTCAACATCTAATGATGAGCACTTACAACATCTTAAGAATACATTTGAAAAGTGCAGAAGGTATGGCATATCATTAAACCCTAAGAAGTCTCATTTTTCCATGGAGGAAGGTAAACTCTTAGGACATATTGTTTCACCAAAAGGAATCAAGATAGATCCTAGAAGGGTCAAGGCCATCCAAAAGATAGTCATTCCAAGGAATAAGAAGTCTATC
This sequence comes from Picea engelmannii, assembly GCA_009831015.1. Lineage (NCBI taxonomy): Eukaryota > Viridiplantae > Streptophyta > Pinopsida > Pinales > Pinaceae > Picea > Picea engelmannii. Next base: position 230,876 of record ML807146.1, read on the forward strand.
CAGTCCTTCATAGGTAAAATCAAATTTTTAAGAAGATTATACCTAATTTTGCAGAAATCATCAAGTTGATTACTGATATGTTGAAGAAAGATGCAGAAATCAAATGGATACCTAAAGTAAAGGAATCATTTGAAAAGATTAAGAAAGATTTAATTAAATCTCATGTCCTCATTAGTCCAAATTACTCTAAAGAGTTTCTGATTTTTTCATTTGCATCTAAAGATACCATTGTTGTTGTTCTCTTGCAAAGAAATAATGAAGGGTATGAACAACCTATATCTTTCTTCAGTAAGACACTAAGGGATTCATAATTAAAATATGATATCATGGAGAAATATGTCTGCGCTCTGGTGAAAGCATTGAAGTCTTTTAGAGTGTATGTTCTACATTATGAGATTATTGCATATGTTCCAAGTAGTGTTGTCCAGAAAATTATTGTTCAACCAGATAATGAAGGAAAAAGGGGAAGATGGATAACCAAGATTTTGGAATATAACATGGTCATAAATCCTAATAAATTGATTAAGGGACAAGGTCTTGAAAAATTACTAACATAATCAAAATGTAAAGCACTCAGGTTGCATTATACCTCCAACGGATCAATTAATTCAGTATTATAGGTTGAAGAAACTGGTTCACAGGTAAACATCAAATATATTTCTTAAAAATGGTATAAAGATATTGTTCATTTTCTACAAAATCTTCAACCTCATCCCGATTTAGATAAATATAAGACCAAATCTCTTAAACTTGAATCTGTGAAGTATTTCATTATCAATCAAATTATGTTTTGGAGATATCCTAATGGAATTCTGCTGAGATGTGTTAATGAGGAGGAATAAAAATAGATTTTCAATTATTTACACGAAGGAGTTTGTGGGGGACATCATCATTGGAAAGCCACATCTTTCAAAATTCTAAGAGAAGGTTATTACTAGCCTATATTATTCTTTGACTTGTTTTCTTAGGTCAGGGCATGTGAACAATGTCAAATGTTTGCAGGAAAACAGAAACTAATGTCTCTGCCTCTGAAACCCATCATTTCTCATGGACCTTTTCAACAGTGGGGCCTGGATTTCATTGGGGAAATTCATCATCCATCTTCTGGACAACAAAAATGGATACTCCAAGCCACATATTACTTTACCAAATGGATTGAAGCAATCCCAACACGAAATGAAACATATAAGGCAATCATGAGTTTTCTTGAAGGAAATATTTTCTCGAGATTTGGGTGTCCTAAAAGTTGATTATTTATAATGCCCAGGCCTTCAAGTCTAATTCAATGGTTGAGTTTTGTAATAAATAAAACATAAATTTGGTTCACTCCACTCCTTATTATCCTTAGGGAAATGGATTAGTAGAATCCTACAATAAAATCCTTATAAGGATCATTAAAAAATTGTTCACAGAGAATGAAAGATCATGGGATTCAAAATTCAAATTTTCCTTATGGGTTGATCGAATCAGTAGTAAGAAATCTATTGGAACTTCACCTTTTCAAATGGTTTACGGAACATAGGTTGTATTTCCAACTCAAATCGGTTTACCTGCTCTCAAATTCCTACAAGAAGAGTTAAAAGAGCCTAATGATATTCAAAGAAGAATTTTCCAGATTATTGAAGTTCAACAGAATAGAGAAAGGTTGAATCAGGAAGCTATTATTTATTAGAGAAAAGTTAAGGCAACATTTGATAAGAAGACTAAAAAGGACATTTTTCAAGAAGGAGATCTTGTGTTGAGGTGGGATGCTAGAAGAGAGGACAAGTCTAAGCATGGTACGCTTGATAATTTATGGTATGGTCCTTTCAAAATAACTAAGTTCGTGAATAATAATACTTTCCTCTTACACAATTTGGATGACAATGAAATCTTGGGAGGCCCAGTGAATGGGCGGTTTCTAAAACACTACTTCTTTTAAAACAACTAGGTTTTTTAGTTTGTACATTATGTTTGGTTTTGATTTGGTGTGATTAGCTGATTGATTCAAATAAGACTCCATAAGCCCAATGGAAACACTACTCTGCAATTTCGTGGTTTTTATTTTTGGATTACAAAATAAATAGATGTCAAGGCAGGGGAAAAAATTACAATGAAAGTTTTATGACGGTCAAGAAGATAAAGGCATTGCTCAACAGGTTCTTAAAGTTTCACCATGAAACATTATCCCCATAAGGATCCAATGTTAGTCCTTAAATTTGTTAATGACTATTGACCTACTCTTTTCCCTGCCATACCCTTTCCTAACATTATTTTTTAGTCTTATTTTCTTCTTCTATATTCTTTAAGTGTGCTTGCATTATCCTTTCTGAGCATTTTATGACATGTATTAGTGTGATAAAAGTTAGAAAAAGACAATTATAATCTTTTCCTTCAAGATTCAAGGCATGTTTCTTGTTTTAAATTTGAAAATTTGAAAAGGGGAAAAAGGTGCTACAAAAATACTGTTATTCTTGTAGCACCAATAGTAATCATTGATTCAAATAGGCCAAATCCCAAAAGATCGTGTGAGTAGTTGTCCGAGATCATTGTGTAAAGATCCAATACCATTTATTATTATGATTAAGTGGTGTTTTCAATTTTGTTAGTCATTTAAAGCAATTGGGTTTGTACTTGATAACTTCAACATCAAATTGCAGGTTTCACGCCACCATTTCTAACATATGACACATGATTCAATTCATTGTATATGTGTATTAGATTAGAAATGTTTTGCAGGTAAAAAAACTCTCCCATAACATCCATAGTTCCATAAGTCCCAAAATTACTATTGATCGAAAACCTAAGAACTCATAGATCTACAGGGATTAAAATCAATGTTATGGCTCCTAAAAAAGGTGGACAAATCACTCGTTTAGAACCAAAAGGCATAGAACTGCTTGAGGATTTTCTTGAAATCTTACAGAGGTTCAAAGATGCAGGGCGGTTTAATTTTTTTTGTACATTCCAGGGTTATCATGAACAAATCTTCATGATTTTTGCTTAAAATTTTGATGGATTCGAGACAATGGTGGGAAAAATTCTGATACATGTGATAGAGCATTCGATTGGGACCTCATGTAGGTTATCAATACACAGAGAAAGATGGTGGAATAAGGAGATTCTCCCTGTCAAAATCCTGAATCAGTTTTTACTTCCAGAATATCAAATCCCTAACTGAAGTCAGGGTATCCCACAAAATTGGTTAAAGAAAGAATGGTAGATTCTTTTGATAATTATTCACAGGTACATTACATGTGAAGGGCAGTTTTCCCTTGTCCGCCTTTATCATATTAGGTTGTTGATGAATTTGAATGGTGAAAATCCTTTTTGTTTACCCTTATTTCTATTAAAAAGTTTGTCAAAAATGTCTAAAAGGATATAGGCCCATATGACAATTGCTGGTAAAAGTTTATTTTATCAAAGAAATATAAATACCTTGGTTATGTATGTGTTGGGAGAAGTCCAACGTTCTTGGGACTTTTTGCTTGAATCACTCAATATTGAAGAACATGAACCCAAGCATAAAGCCACTCTAGAAAAGAAATCCAAAAAATCAAATAGGGTTCCTAAAGCTTCTGTTAAAGAAAAAGAAATTTCCCATGTATTTAGAATAACTAGATCCAACAAAAGGAAGTTGCAGTCACAACATGAGACCGAGAATGTAGAGAAAGATTCCCATGTAGCCAGGATGACTAGAATGCAGAAAAATAAGTTAAAAACAGAGTCAGAGATGGAAATTCAAACTCGGATTAAATCCCCCGTTCCAAAATACAAGCCTAAATATTGCAAAGGAATACATGCCTGAAGATCGACTAAGCATAATATTGAACAATCCATACAAAAACAAGATGAACCTGTAGTAGAGGTTAAGGGTAATAAATTGAGAAAGAAAGGAAAGAGTAAATAAGTATTGAATTATCCCAGTAGACCTAAAACCAAGGAAACTAATCAGTTGAGGTAAGAAAGAAAATTTAATTATCCTTGATGATGATACAGCAGAAAATATAGAGGAAGGAAAGGAACAGTCATGAGTAACTTCTTCAAACCAATTGAAAGAATTTGAATTGGAGCCTGAAGAAGAGAATTATAATGAACCTATGGAGAAGGTCTTTCATGAGAAACAAAGAAAGAATGAGAAGGTAAAACAAATTGCAAAGCACCAACTGAGGCATGTAACTAGGGAAACAAAAAAGATAAGTCTAAATTCTGAAGCTTTATCCAAGTCCTCTTTGAAACAAGACTATTTGACTGTTCTTGAAGAAAATCTAGAGAAAACTGAGATTAAGAAAGAATTTGACTATATTACAGAGACATAAGAGCTACAGGATGTTCATGAGATGCAAATATAAAAAATTGATGAAGCAAAAGATATTGTTGGAGGATCATCTTCGAAGGGTCATAAGTATGAGTTTAGAGAAAAAAGGCACAAATTTTCCATTGACCTAATTCAACCTGCTCCAGATGAGGATTATATTGAATTCAAAATAGAAAAAAGGGATAACAAATATAGGATTACAGAATTGCAAACCACGATTATGAAACTGAAGCAAGAAAAGTGGAATGCCAAGCAGCAAAAAAAGTTACAGAAACTAAAGAATAAGAATAAGGATCAACAAATATTGCTCAAAGGGGTAAGAGAGACACACATCAAACTTTATTGGCATAATGTGGTTATGAAAACAAAGTTGAAACAAAGACATACCAAAAAAATTTCTTCTATTATACAATGAAGAGTTCCAAAATTTGAGGCATGGTACATTTTTTATTTTTTTTTACTGAATACAAGGAATACATATGCTAAAGATTTTGAAAGATGTTATCAAAAGCTACACAGAGGCAGAGTATTGTTGAAAATGAAAGGTAAATACAAGAGAAACCTTTACAATTAAGGAGGACCTTGTCAGTAGAAGTTTTGTATATTTATCTTCATCAGTTGTTGAGGTAATTCAAGTCAATCCATAATTTACTCATCATAGTAGTGTTGAGATTCAACAAGAAGATCCTAGTGAAAATTATGCACCTACACTAGGATGGAGCCTCGGGCTATTTTTAGGTGGAAGTCTATTTTTAGATGATGAGAAAATTATATTTATAGATGATGAGAGAATTATATTTATATATGTATGTAGACTATTATTATCCCTTAATAATAGTTGGACAATAAATATTAGTTTATTCTCAATGAGCACTTGGAAATAGTTAACTGAAGTGGCAAATCATTCAGCTATAGGAAATTTGAGTTCAAAGGTTGACCAGTGGGACATGCAAGTCGAATTAGTTGTAACTGAGTGATTCGAAGTTGTAACAGAGTTGGATGTGTAGTTATGTGAGTTGTGAAGTAGTTTAACTCAGTTAAGTGAGTTAAGTTCAGTTGTACTAGTTGTAACTAAACTTACACTAGTGAGAGATCAGTGAATTAATTATTAATTAATTCACAATCAGTGATCTCACATGAAACTAAAGATTTACCATTGTTAACTACATGCATGTCAGATCCAGTGGAGACCGAGTTGAGATAACAGGTGAAAGGGACAATTTGACTATCAATTGTGACATTAGCGAGTGCACTCATGAAACCACACACACATTGGATGTGCCCATGAGGATTTTGCAGCCTAGGCAAAAGGAATTCATTCATTGCAGGGATTTTCATTAGAAGGGATTGCGCAGAGGAGGCAGGTTGTCTGGAAGCAGTAAATTGGCACATGAATTTGTCAATTTTTGTATGACAATGTGAGACGATTGTATATTGTACTGAGATCTCTTGGATTAGAGTTTTGTATGAGATTTTTTCATGATCCATGATATATACATAATATATGATAGTGTGGTTTTTAGCTTTATGCTTTCCCGGTAAAATATCTGTGTTATGTGTGATTGATATTTCTTCTTGATATTACAATTGGCGATCGTGTTTTAAATTCCACAAGAATATTTGTAGAATTAATTATGTATTTAACAATGGCATATAATTGTTAGATCAGGAGAATCCAGGAAATGCATTTTTTGTATTAAAATTTCTACATGGTATTAGAGCTCAAGAGATTGCAGAAGCTGAGTTTGTGACTAGATAGAATTCAAATTTGTAGAAAAACTTTCTTGGTGCTACAACTAATTCAAGATCGAAATGGATTTCAATGGCTTGAGGTTAAAGTATGCACTCGAGGGAAGCTCGAACTACATTTCTTAGAAGGATAGGATGGAGGCAGTACTCGAAGACAATGGATTGAAGGAATTCATTGACAAAGATGTTCCTAAGCCAGATGTTGCAGATGTTGCAAATCTTGATGCATGGAAAAAGAAAGTGGAAAAGGTGAGGAGGATCCTGTTGGAGGGAGTACGAGACCACATTGTCTCAAGCCTCCGTGGGAAATTCACACCATATGCAATGTGGAATACTTTGACGGATCTATTCCAAAACAACAATGACCATAGGAAATTGGCACTCAAAGATAAACTCAGGAAGATCAAGATGGAGAAGGGTGACTCCATTCCAAAATATCTCACGAAGTTTGTCCAATGTCGGGATGATATGGGGAGTGTGGGAATAACAATCACCGATGATGATTTGGTGAGCTTGGCTCTCTTAGGACTTCCCAAAAATTGGCACAGTTATCAAGACTCTGTCAATGGAAGGGAAAATTTGCCAGATTGGGAACAACTATGGTCGGATTTGGTGCAGGAGGAGTTCAAGCAGAACACCAAAGATGGATCTTCATCAAAGAATAATGATGAAGATGATTTTTCTTTGGATTCCAAGGCAAGGAAAGGGATGGGGAAGAAATTCCATTCAAAATATGAGTCTAAAGGGGAGAAGTTGGATTTGTGCAAAGTGAAGTGTTTTCACTGTCACGAACATGGGCATCTCGCTACTAACTGTCCGCAAAAGAAGAAGAACAAGAAGGCTGCTAGAGTTACAGTTGGTGAGGCCCTTGCCTCGCAATTTGAGCTTGACTTATCCTTGATCGCATGCATGGAATCAATTGCATTGGGATTGGCGTGGTATTTGGATAGTGGTGCTTCCTTCCACATGACAAGAGATTTGCAGTGACTTGGAGGAGAGAGATATCAAAATGCATATATAGATGGGCAACAATGGATGATATAGTGCGTCTGGAATTGGTACCATTACCTTTCATAGGGATTTAGGTAAACCATTTCAATTGAAAGATGTTATGCATGTTCCAGGTCTGAAGAAAAACTTGGTCTTAGTCGCAATGTTGGAGGACATAGGCTATGATGTTGTTTTCAGCGATGGAAAATCTTTCCTGCGACATAAAACAATAGGTCAAGTCAAGAAGATAGGGATTCGAGTTAAGAATATATACAATATGGAGGTAGATGGTTGTGCTTCCATGATGGGAAAGGAAGAAAAAGTGGTGAGCCGGGATGAGGGCAAATTATGGCACAGATGATTGGGCCATCTTCATCATGGAGCCTTGAAAATCATGCAACAAATATCTACTGGACTTCCAATGGGAACACTTTCTCAGTTAGATCAGTGCAAGGGTTTCACCATGGGGAAGTATGTAAATTCCACCTTTCATGAAAAGGAGAACTGTTCTTCGGTGATCCTGGAGAGAATTCACACAAACGTGTGTGGACCATTCTCGGTTGCTTCAACAACAAAAAATAAGTATTATGTTATTTTTGTTGATGACATTTCTCATAAATGCTAGATCTTATTCATGCAGAAGAAGGATCAAACATTCTCAAAGTTTTGTGAGTTTAAAGCATTGGTGGAGAAAGAGTCAGGGAAGAAAGTGAAGGCTCTGAGGAGCGATAATGGTGGAGAATACATCTCTAATGAATTCAAAGACTTCTG
>ML807146.1:252227-275085 GCA_009831015.1 Picea engelmannii
TTAAGGGGATTAGGGTTCTGGTAGCTGCGAAATACTTAAAATATTGTATATATTGTATGGTGAATGGTGAAATTAATAAAATCAAGAGTTGAGAGGTGTGACACCAAGGAAGGATGGTTTTCTCCCAATTAAGGGTTTCTAACATAAATCTCTGCGTACTATGTGTTTGTCTTGGTCTTGATAAATCAATTTTATCTTGGTTTTGTGATAAACCTGGGTTCAATGGGAGCTTTGTAGTGGTGATTTGTGCATTGAAACTAAATGGAGAGCAGTTCTAAAATAGAGATTGAGAAGTTTAACGGTCAAAACTTTGAGCTTTGGAAGCTCAAAGTGGAGGAAATTCTTGTAGACAAAGAATAATGGATCATTGTGGATCCTGGTATACAACCTACTAGCACATAACCTACTGGTACACAAACTACCACTACTCAATCTACTGGTATGTCGAAAAAATATTGGGAGAAGTTGGATAAAAGAGAAAGGAGTATGATTAGTCTCTTCCTGGTAGATTTAATGTTATTAAATGTGCTGAAAGAATCTACAACCAATGGACTATAGAAAAATATGGGGAATTTGTATCAGTCAAAGTCCATGGTAAACAAGTTATTTCTTTGAAAGAAATTGTATCATCTTAGGATGGAAGATGGATATTCTTTGACGGAGCATCTAAAGGCATTCAATACTATGCTAAGTCAACTCATCTTTGTTAATGTTACAATTGTAGAATAAGATAAATTTATTACTTTGTTATGTTATTTTTCATACTCCTGGGATAATGTAGTTGTATAAATTGGTAGTACCACTCAATATACATTGAAGTATGAGGAAGTATTTGCATCCTTGTTATCAGAAGAGTTGAAGAGGAAAAGCATGGATATTCATAGTTCAGATGATTCATCTGTAAGAGTTCATCCCCGATATAGGAATACAAATGATTCTTTAGATGGGGGGGATCTAAATCAAAAGGTAGATCTAAATCCCCAGAAAAATATTTGAGGAAATTCCAGAAATGTGGTAAAGCTGAGAATTATATGAAAGATAAAACAAAGGAATCCATTCATGCCTCTTCCACAGAGGTGAAAAAATCCATAGAAGAAGGAGGTGATGTTTACCTGGCATCTATAGGTACACATGCATATCATGATGCATGGTTTATCGACTCGGGTGTGTCCTTTCATATGAATTCTCACAAGGAGTGGTTCTGTGAATATGAAAAGTATAATGGTAGTGATGTCTTCCTAGGAGATGATTCGACGACTAAAATCATAGGACGTGGAAGAATTACGTTGTTTTTTAAATATTGAAGGATTAGAAATATCCCTGGAGTTCTGCACATTCCATATCTAGCCGAGAACCTAATATTTGTAAGCAAGTTGGATGATGTAGGTGTAGATACTTTATTGGGAAAGGGAACTTGAAAGATGGTATGAGGAGAAATGGTGTTGTTGAGGGGAGTTCGGTGTGGAACTCTGTACAAGTTATTGGGAAGCACTTATAATGATAGGTGTAACAATTCTATTGTCTATGAGAAAAGAAATAAAGAATATCGGATCCATACTATCCCTGGAAAAAAGACCTTGTTGTGGTATCAAACACCGAGACATATTGGAGAAAAGGGCCTTTGAACAATACACGGTAAAGGTATTGTTGAAGGTATGTATAATTGCACCCTGGATTTTGATTTTTGTGAACATTTCATATATGGTAAACATAATTTAGTAAGATTCCCATTTGGTGCTACAAGAGAAAAGGGGATCATAGAGTTGATACACAATGATGTGTTTAGACCTGTGCATGTTCCATCACTAGGTAAATATGTGTATTATGTTTCATTCATAGATGATTTCTCAAGGAACACATGGATTTATTTTCTTAGGAATAAATATGAGGTATTTGATAGATTTAAAGAGATTAAGGTTCTGAAAGAAAATCAGGCAGAGAAGAAAATAAAGGTGTTAAGGATAGATAATGGTGGAGAATTTTGTGGGAATGAATTTGAAGAGTTATGTAAGAACTGCAAACAAGTGTGGTATATAAAGGCATAAGACTACTCCATACACACCTCAATAGAATGGGGTTGTAGAAAGGATGAACAAGACATCGATGGAAATGTTAGTCCTTAAATTTGTTAATGACTATTGACCTACTCTTTTCCCTGCCATACCCTTTCCTAGCATCATTTTATACTTTGATTTTCTTCTTCTATATTCCTTAAGTGTGCTTGAATTATCCTTTTTGAGAATTTTATGACATGTATTAGTGTGATAAAAGTTAGAATAAGAAAATTAGAATCTTTTCCATCAATACGCAAGCCATGTTTCTTGTTTTAAATTTGAAAAATTGAAAAAGGGAAAAAGGCGCTACAAGAATACCATTATTCTTGTAGCACCAGAAGTAATCATTGATTAAAATGTGCCAAATCCCAAAAGATCGTGTCTGTAGTTGTCCGAGATCATTGCCTAAATATCCAATACCATTTATGATTATGATAAAGTCGTGTTTTCAGTTTTGATAGTCATTCAAAGGAATTGGGTTTGTACTCGATAAGTTCAATTTCAAATCGCAAGTTTCACGCCATGATTTCTAACATATGACACATGATTCAATTCATTATATTTTTGTATTATATTAAACATGTTTTGCAGGTAACAAAACTCTCCCACAACATTCATACTTCCATAAGTCCCAAAATTACTACTGATCGAAACCCTAAGCACTCACATATCTACAAGGATTAAAATCAGTTTTATGGATCCTAAAAAGGTGGACAAATCACTCATTTAGAACCATCAGGCATAAAATTTATTGAATATTTTACTGAAATCTTGCAGAGGTTCAAATATGCAGGGTGGTTTAATTTTTTCTGTACATTCTATGGTTATCATGAACAAATCTCCATGATTTTTGCACAAAATTTTGATGGATTCGAGACAATGGTGGGAAACTTTATAATACATGTGACAGAGCATTTGATTGGGACTAGATGCAGGTTATCAATATATGGAGAAATATGGTGGAAGAAGGAGATGTTGCTTGTTGAAATCATGAATTAGTTTTTACTTCTAGAATATCAAATCCCTAATTGGAGTCAGGGTATCCCACATAAGTGGTTGAATAAAGAATGGAAGATTGTTTTGATAATTATTCACAGGTACATTACATGTGAAGGGATGTTTTCCCTTGTCCAAATTTATCATATTAGGTTGTTGATGCATTTGAATGCTGATAGTCCTCTGTGTTTACCCTTCTTTATATTAAAAAGTTTGTCAACAATTTCTAAAAGGATACGAACCCATCTGAAAACCGCTGGTAAAAGTTTATTTCATCAAAGACTTATCAAGACCTTGGTTATGTATGCATTGGGAGAAGTCCAATGTTCTTGGGATTGGTTGCTTGAATCACTCAATCTTGAAGAACGGGAACCCAAGCATAAATCCACTCTAGAAAAGAAATCTAAAAAATCAAAGAGGGTTCCTAAAGGTTATGTTAAAGAAAAATAAAGTTCTCTTGTATTTAGAGTAACCAAATCTAGCAAAAGGAAGTTGCAGTCACAACCAGAGACTGGGAATGTACATAAATATTCCCATGTATCCATGATGACCAGAACACAAAAAAAGAAGTTAAAAACAAAGTCAGAGATGGAAATTCAAACTCAGATTCAATCCCTTGTTCCAAAATACAAGCCTAAAGATTGCAAAGGAATACATGTCATAAGATCGACTAAGTAGAAGATCGAACGGTCCATACAAAAACAAGATCAACATGTAGCAGAGGTTAAGGGTAAGAAATTGAGAAAGAAAGAAAAGAGTAAACAAGTATCAAATTATCCCAGCATACCTAAAACTAGGGCAACTAATAAGTTGAGGTTAAATTCAAAAGCCTTATTCCATCCTTCTATTAAGAAAGAAAATTTAATTATCCTTGATGATGATACAGTTGAAAATATAGAGGAAGGAAAGGAACAATCACCAATAACTTCTTCAAACAAATTGAAAGAAGTTAAACTGGAGCCTTAAGAAGAGCATTATAATGAGCATGTGGAGAATATATTTCATGAGAAACAAAGAAAGAATGAGAAGAGTAAACAAATTGCAGAGAACCAAATGAAGCATGTGACTAGGGAAACAAAAAATCTAAGTCTAAATTATGAAGCTTTATCCAAGTCCTCTTTGAAACGAGACTATTTGACTGTTCTTGAAAACAATCTAGAGAAAACTGAGATTAAGCAAGAATTTGACTATATTCCATAGACAAAAGAGCTACATGATGTTCAGGAGATGAAAATATCAAAAAGTGATGAAGCGGAAGAGATTATTGGAGTATCATCTTCGAAGGGTCATAAGTATGAGTTTAGAGAAAAAAGGCCCAAATTTTCCATTGACCTAAATCGACCTACTCCAAATGAGGATTATATTGAATTCAAAATAGAAAAAAAGGATTAAAAAGACAACGTTACAGAAATGAAAACCACGATTATGAAACTGAAGCAATAAAAGTGGATGATAGAAAAGTGGAATGCCAAGCAGCAAGAAAAGTTACAGAAACTAAAGAAGAAGAACACAGATCAACAAATATTGCTCAAAGAGGTAAGAGAGACAAACATCAAACTTTATTGGCATAATGTGGTTATGAAAATCAAGTTGAAACAAAGATAGACCAAAATGTTTTCTTCTATTATACAGTGAAGAGTTCAAATTTTTTAGGCATCATACATATTTATTTTTTTACTAAATACTAGGAATACCTATTCTAGATATTTGAAAGATGTTATCAAAATATACACAAAGGAAAAGTATTGTTGAAAATGGAATGTAAATACAAGAGAAAACTTTACAATTAAGGGTGACCTTGTCAATAGAATTTTTGTATATTTATCTTCATCAGTTGTTGAGGTAATTCGAGTCAATCCAAAATTTTCTCATCACAACAAAGGTGATCATTCATCATGCCAATTTTAAAGGACCACCTCAACATCAGATTCACCCCTTATTTTGTGATATCTGAATGTCTCATAAGATAAGAACTAGTCAAATATCAAGTTATTTATCTAAAGACTAGGTTGAAAAGATCCAAATGCATATATGTAAGAGGATATGTCTCCTAAGTGCTAGCTAAAAAATAGTATCATATCAAAATTGTATCTAGAAAGTAGGATCCTTAGAAACTAATTGTTGTGTATAAAAAGGGAACTGATTGACAAAATTAGGGGTTGTTTTGGTTGGGAGCCATTGGCCATTTTTTAAGAAACTCTGCCTTAGATTGTAAGACCAAGGCTTATTTCATTTTTGTACTAAATGGAAAAGGCTATATAATGGTTAGATTTATGTTCTTGTCTATATTTCTATCTTTTCTTACTTGGATGCACGCTAATCTTTTGCTAAGCATTTGATGTATCTTTTTTGTGAGTAAGCTAGTGAAGACTTTACTGTTTGCTTGTTCATAATCATATTTTTATTTAAGTACATCTCTCTTGTTTCTTGAATGATATTTGGGATCAAGATTTTTATATGTGAGTGGACAAATTGAAAGCTTACATATTTTATCTATCTTTTGTATTGCATCTACCATCTAATTTATCATATTGACTGCCATTTACTAGGCCATTGAGATATGAATTTGTTCTTGCATGTTTGAGATTGATATTTTTATATTATCTTTAACACAACCTTCAAACCAATTTCAAAACCCAATATACATTTATATATATAATCCATTGTAATAACTTGATTATGCCCTAGCTTTCCCTTTAGCAGTCAAGTGCAACTTTAGGGGATAACATATTTTGGCGTCGTTGTCGGGGACGGAGACACGAAGAATTTCCCTAGGGAACAACAAAGATCATATCTAAATATTGATGGTGGACAAGAGTTTAGAAATTCATGTGTGATTGTATATTATTCACCTGGCGACTCCTCTTTAGTAGTTATGGCTCCTAAAAGAGAGGGTAAAGGACTTAAACCTCCTCCAACCTTATCATCATCTACAAAGAAACATGTGACCAGAAGAAACCCTGATCTAAATCCTATTGCAGTAGTATCTGATCCTGAAAAGCTATTAAGAAAGTTTAAAGGTACTCAAGGACAATCTTCATCTTCTAAAGATAAGTCTTCAGTTGTAGAAGTTGTAAATGAAATTGAAACAAAACCTATTATTCAATCTTCAGAAGTATCTTTTCCTTCAAATATTTCTGAATTGAATTTAGAACAATGGAAATTATTCTCTGAGCTTATCAAATAAGAAAAAACAAACACATTATCTATAACTGGAGCTTTGAGAAATTTTACCAGAGATACTAAAAGTGATCTTGATCAACTTTTATCTTCATCTACACCTCAATCTAGTTCTTCTGAAGAAGCTGAACCACAATTTTGAACCTTTGAAAATCCTTTATTTTTTTAACCTTCTTCCCATTTCAATTCAGAAAAGAAACCCTTGATCTCATAAACCTACAACAACTCAACCAATTTCTTCTACCAAAGAGACTAGTTTCCCTTCTGCAACTCAAATTCTATCTCTTTTTAAAATTCAAACAACAGTTGTGACAAATATGGTTGTAAACAGAATGGATGCAATTTTTGTAGCAAGATATGCATTGTTGATTCTACCACAAGTACGGTATTCTTTTCCACCAAATGATTATATAAATTATTTGCCAAGATTTAATGGAGAAGGAGAGGTCAATGCTGAAGATCACTTGAGTTATTTGTACAATTTTGTAGATAACTTTAATGTGGAGCATTCAGATGTTTGGATGAGACTTTTTATGCAAAGTTTAGATGGAGAAGCAATGAAATGGTTCATAAATCTCCCTCCTAATTCTATTGTTGATAATGGTGCACTTGATGATACATTTTTGATACATTGGGGAGATAAGAAGGATTATTTGTATTATATCACTGAATTTGGTGCTTTGAAAAGGAAACAAGGAGAATATGTATCATATTTCACTAAAACATTCAATTAAATGTATAGAAATATTCCAGAGGAAATTAAACCCACAGAAACATCTGCCAAAATTACTTTTTCCAATGCTTTTGATGTTGAGTTTTATCTTTTGTTGAGAGAAAGAAGATATGTCACTTTTAATTTAATGCAGGAAGAAACCATTGAAGTAGAATCCAATATATTGGCAACAGAGTGGTTGAAATCAAAGAAAGATAGAGACATGAAAAAATAGAAAGAAGAACTTCCTTCTTCCTCTAATACAACATTTGATTCAAAGATTGATCAAATGGCCAAAATGATGAAAGATTTAACATCTAAAATGGTTAGACTTAATATGGAAACAAAGCAAGCTGGAAAACCTACACAGGAGGGTGGATACATAAATCCCAATTAGTTCAGAAGGCCTAATAATGTTCCTCAAATTATGCAAAGGAAAAGAAGAAATCAAGAAGATCAAAGGGTTTTTCCTCCTTTTCAAAATAATGTCGTGGAATAAGTTGAATAAATTGATGATATTGAGGTGGATTCAACATTTCATTTACATGATACAAATTTATCTCCCACTCATGTGACACAACAAGAATATGAAGATTCCCTTATATTAAATTAGTTTGAGGGAGAAGATGCTGAAGAGATTTCTCAGAGTGAACCTAAAAGGAAAAAGTATAATCTTATATCTAGAGAAAGTGGACCAAAGGTAGACACATATGTTCAATCAAAAAAGACAAATGCTTTAGTAAATCCATGATCCAATAAAGAAACAAGGGCTAAAATTGATCAACAACAAAAACAACCTCTCAAGATTAGTACTATAGAGGTAAAGGAATTTGAGAAACATGTCCCTTCTTTTAGTCTGGAGAATGAAATCAGTAATATCAAATCCCTATACCTCTGGTAGAATTGATGAAAACTGATCCTTTTAGAAAATTGGTCTTGAAAGCCTTACAATCTTCTGCTCATGTTACCTTTTCTTATACCATAAATCTTGAAGATGAAAATCCTGCCATAACTATTGGTCCTCATATTGAAGATAGATCTGATGCCTCTCCTCCTTTCTACATATCTATGAATGTTCATCAAAAAATATTGCGTAATTGTCTTATGGATTCAGGAGTATCACACAATGTCATGCCAAAAGTAGTAATGGATGAGTAAGGTTTGGATATCACTAAGCCTTATTTAGACTTGTATTCTTTTGACTTAAGAAAGGTTAAATGTTTAGGAGTCATTAAAGACATGGTTGTCACCTTGTCTCAGTTACCCATGAAAAGTGTAGTTATGGATGTGGTAGTGGTTGATATACCTCCTAAGTTTGGGATGATATTATCTAGGTCATGGGCTAAGAAATTAGGGGGGACGCTACAAATGGACCTCAATTATGCCACCATACCTATATTTTGTGGAGAACATCAAAGACTGTATAGGGAAGTTAGACTAGCTTACCTTGTAATCATCATAATCATCCCATATATGCAATCCCATATAATCATAATCATCATAAAACCCCATTAATCATCCCATATATGCAATTGAAGATAAACTTGGTTCTTCAATTTTTCACATCAGTGATGATACAACTGAAGCATCAGTGAGAAAAGTTGTACTTGCAGAAGAGAAAAATACATAAAATTCAGTGTGGACAATGTTCTTTGATGGTTCTTGTTCCAAAGAAGGCTTTGGGGTTGGAATTGTTCTCATATCTCCTTCCAAAGAAGTCAGTCCTCAGTCATACAAACTGGAATTTGATACAACAAACATCATCAGTGAAAATAAGGCTCTTTTGTTGGGATTGAAAGCTGCTAAGGATATGGGCATTGATAAATTTTAGTTTTTGGAGATTAAGAGTTAATCATTCATCAAATCAAGAATATCTACTAGGCCAAACAACAAATATTAAAGCAATACATAAACGAGGTATGGGATTTTGTTGAAAATTTCTTTCTAGCTTTCAATATCACATTTATACAGATAAATTTGAATCAACATGCAGATTCTCTAGCTTTGGCAGCTAGTAATTTCAAAACTCCAATGCTTCCAAATTTAAGATTTGAAGTTGAGGTAAGACACATACCTTCTATACCAAGTAACATAAAAAAATGGCAGGTTTTAAAGATGACCAGGAGATTAAAATATTTTTAGAGACAATTGATGAATTTTCTGCCATTTCCATAGACCAAGAAAATGAAAATGATGAGGCAGAAGTTCATTATGTTGATATTCTTCAAGACAATATTGTTGGCCATAAAATTATTGAGTTAAAAACCAATCATTTTCCAAAATGCCTTGTTCCCATTGAGATAGTATTCGATCATAATGATGTTTATAAAATATTTGTTATTCAAACATAAGAGGCAAAAGTTGTAATATCAATTCCGATTCAAATCCAAGGATGGTGAAGTTATCCAAAGATTTACCAGATGAACAAAAGGACATGTATGTAAGTTTGATGAAATAGTTTTCTGATGTTTTTTCTTGGTCTTATGAAGACCTTAAGGTTTTTGATACATATGTTATGTAGCATAAGATTCATTTAAAGCCCAGATCCAAACCTTTTAAGCATAAAACAAGACAATTCAATCCATTATTTCTACCTATAATTGAAAAAGAGCTGAAAATATTGATGAATGTTAAAATTGTAGTACCATTAAGATACTCAGAATGGGTGGAAAATTTAGTCCCTGTCAGGAAAAAGAATGGAGAAATAAGGTTGTGTGTAGACTTTAGAAATCTGAATTGGTGTTATCTAAAGGACAATTATCCATTACCTAAAATGGATCATATTTTGAAAAGAGTGGTAGGGGCTCAAAGGATATCCATGCTTGATGGATATTTAGGTTATAATTAGATATTGGCGATGGAATAAGATAAAAAGAAGACAAATTTTACTACTCCATGGGGCACCTTCATGTATGAAAAAATTTCCTTTGGACTTATGAATGCAGGAGCAACTTTCCAAAGAGCCATGGATATTGCATTCATTGGTGAGAAAGACAAATTCATGATCATTTATCTTGATGAAATTATTGTTTTCTCAACATCTAATGATGAGCACTTACAACATCTTAAGAATACATTTGAAAAGTGCAGAAGGTATGGCATATCATTAAACCCTAAGAAGTCTCATTTTTCCATGGAGGAAGGTAAACTCTTAGGACATATTGTTTCACCAAAAGGAATCAAGATAGATCCTAGAAGGGTCAAGGCCATCCAAAAGATAGTCATTCCAAGGAATAAGAAGTCTATCCAGTCCTTCATAGGTAAAATCAAATTTTTAAGAAGATTATACCTAATTTTGCAGAAATCATCAAGTTGATTACTGATATGTTGAAGAAAGATGCAGAAATCAAATGGATACCTAAAGTAAAGGAATCATTTGAAAAGATTAAGAAAGATTTAATTAAATCTCATGTCCTCATTAGTCCAAATTACTCTAAAGAGTTTCTGATTTTTTCATTTGCATCTAAAGATACCATTGTTGTTGTTCTCTTGCAAAGAAATAATGAAGGGTATGAACAACCTATATCTTTCTTCAGTAAGACACTAAGGGATTCATAATTAAAATATGATATCATGGAGAAATATGTCTGCGCTCTGGTGAAAGCATTGAAGTCTTTTAGAGTGTATGTTCTACATTATGAGATTATTGCATATGTTCCAAGTAGTGTTGTCCAGAAAATTATTGTTCAACCAGATAATGAAGGAAAAAGGGGAAGATGGATAACCAAGATTTTGGAATATAACATGGTCATAAATCCTAATAAATTGATTAAGGGACAAGGTCTTGAAAAATTACTAACATAATCAAAATGTAAAGCACTCAGGTTGCATTATACCTCCAACGGATCAATTAATTCAGTATTATAGGTTGAAGAAACTGGTTCACAGGTAAACATCAAATATATTTCTTAAAAATGGTATAAAGATATTGTTCATTTTCTACAAAATCTTCAACCTCATCCCGATTTAGATAAATATAAGACCAAATCTCTTAAACTTGAATCTGTGAAGTATTTCATTATCAATCAAATTATGTTTTGGAGATATCCTAATGGAATTCTGCTGAGATGTGTTAATGAGGAGGAATAAAAATAGATTTTCAATTATTTACACGAAGGAGTTTGTGGGGGACATCATCATTGGAAAGCCACATCTTTCAAAATTCTAAGAGAAGGTTATTACTAGCCTATATTATTCTTTGACTTGTTTTCTTAGGTCAGGGCATGTGAACAATGTCAAATGTTTGCAGGAAAACAGAAACTAATGTCTCTGCCTCTGAAACCCATCATTTCTCATGGACCTTTTCAACAGTGGGGCCTGGATTTCATTGGGGAAATTCATCATCCATCTTCTGGACAACAAAAATGGATACTCCAAGCCACATATTACTTTACCAAATGGATTGAAGCAATCCCAACACGAAATGAAACATATAAGGCAATCATGAGTTTTCTTGAAGGAAATATTTTCTCGAGATTTGGGTGTCCTAAAAGTTGATTATTTATAATGCCCAGGCCTTCAAGTCTAATTCAATGGTTGAGTTTTGTAATAAATAAAACATAAATTTGGTTCACTCCACTCCTTATTATCCTTAGGGAAATGGATTAGTAGAATCCTACAATAAAATCCTTATAAGGATCATTAAAAAATTGTTCACAGAGAATGAAAGATCATGGGATTCAAAATTCAAATTTTCCTTATGGGTTGATCGAATCAGTAGTAAGAAATCTATTGGAACTTCACCTTTTCAAATGGTTTACGGAACATAGGTTGTATTTCCAACTCAAATCGGTTTACCTGCTCTCAAATTCCTACAAGAAGAGTTAAAAGAGCCTAATGATATTCAAAGAAGAATTTTCCAGATTATTGAAGTTCAACAGAATAGAGAAAGGTTGAATCAGGAAGCTATTATTTATTAGAGAAAAGTTAAGGCAACATTTGATAAGAAGACTAAAAAGGACATTTTTCAAGAAGGAGATCTTGTGTTGAGGTGGGATGCTAGAAGAGAGGACAAGTCTAAGCATGGTACGCTTGATAATTTATGGTATGGTCCTTTCAAAATAACTAAGTTCGTGAATAATAATACTTTCCTCTTACACAATTTGGATGACAATGAAATCTTGGGAGGCCCAGTGAATGGGCGGTTTCTAAAACACTACTTCTTTTAAAACAACTAGGTTTTTTAGTTTGTACATTATGTTTGGTTTTGATTTGGTGTGATTAGCTGATTGATTCAAATAAGACTCCATAAGCCCAATGGAAACACTACTCTGCAATTTCGTGGTTTTTATTTTTGGATTACAAAATAAATAGATGTCAAGGCAGGGGAAAAAATTACAATGAAAGTTTTATGACGGTCAAGAAGATAAAGGCATTGCTCAACAGGTTCTTAAAGTTTCACCATGAAACATTATCCCCATAAGGATCCAATGTTAGTCCTTAAATTTGTTAATGACTATTGACCTACTCTTTTCCCTGCCATACCCTTTCCTAACATTATTTTTTAGTCTTATTTTCTTCTTCTATATTCTTTAAGTGTGCTTGCATTATCCTTTCTGAGCATTTTATGACATGTATTA
Organism: Picea engelmannii; assembly: GCA_009831015.1. Classification (NCBI taxonomy): domain Eukaryota; kingdom Viridiplantae; phylum Streptophyta; class Pinopsida; order Pinales; family Pinaceae; genus Picea; species Picea engelmannii. The sequence continues at coordinate 264,749 of ML807146.1, forward strand.
GTGTGATAAAAGTTAGAAAAAGACAATTATAATCTTTTCCTTCAAGATTCAAGGCATGTTTCTTGTTTTAAATTTGAAAATTTGAAAAGGGGAAAAAGGTGCTACAAAAATACTGTTATTCTTGTAGCACCAATAGTAATCATTGATTCAAATAGGCCAAATCCCAAAAGATCGTGTGAGTAGTTGTCCGAGATCATTGTGTAAAGATCCAATACCATTTATTATTATGATTAAGTGGTGTTTTCAATTTTGTTAGTCATTTAAAGCAATTGGGTTTGTACTTGATAACTTCAACATCAAATTGCAGGTTTCACGCCACCATTTCTAACATATGACACATGATTCAATTCATTGTATATGTGTATTAGATTAGAAATGTTTTGCAGGTAAAAAAACTCTCCCATAACATCCATAGTTCCATAAGTCCCAAAATTACTATTGATCGAAAACCTAAGAACTCATAGATCTACAGGGATTAAAATCAATGTTATGGCTCCTAAAAAAGGTGGACAAATCACTCGTTTAGAACCAAAAGGCATAGAACTGCTTGAGGATTTTCTTGAAATCTTACAGAGGTTCAAAGATGCAGGGCGGTTTAATTTTTTTTGTACATTCCAGGGTTATCATGAACAAATCTTCATGATTTTTGCTTAAAATTTTGATGGATTCGAGACAATGGTGGGAAAAATTCTGATACATGTGATAGAGCATTCGATTGGGACCTCATGTAGGTTATCAATACACAGAGAAAGATGGTGGAATAAGGAGATTCTCCCTGTCAAAATCCTGAATCAGTTTTTACTTCCAGAATATCAAATCCCTAACTGAAGTCAGGGTATCCCACAAAATTGGTTAAAGAAAGAATGGTAGATTCTTTTGATAATTATTCACAGGTACATTACATGTGAAGGGCAGTTTTCCCTTGTCCGCCTTTATCATATTAGGTTGTTGATGAATTTGAATGGTGAAAATCCTTTTTGTTTACCCTTATTTCTATTAAAAAGTTTGTCAAAAATGTCTAAAAGGATATAGGCCCATATGACAATTGCTGGTAAAAGTTTATTTTATCAAAGAAATATAAATACCTTGGTTATGTATGTGTTGGGAGAAGTCCAACGTTCTTGGGACTTTTTGCTTGAATCACTCAATATTGAAGAACATGAACCCAAGCATAAAGCCACTCTAGAAAAGAAATCCAAAAAATCAAATAGGGTTCCTAAAGCTTCTGTTAAAGAAAAAGAAATTTCCCATGTATTTAGAATAACTAGATCCAACAAAAGGAAGTTGCAGTCACAACATGAGACCGAGAATGTAGAGAAAGATTCCCATGTAGCCAGGATGACTAGAATGCAGAAAAATAAGTTAAAAACAGAGTCAGAGATGGAAATTCAAACTCGGATTAAATCCCCCGTTCCAAAATACAAGCCTAAATATTGCAAAGGAATACATGCCTGAAGATCGACTAAGCATAATATTGAACAATCCATACAAAAACAAGATGAACCTGTAGTAGAGGTTAAGGGTAATAAATTGAGAAAGAAAGGAAAGAGTAAATAAGTATTGAATTATCCCAGTAGACCTAAAACCAAGGAAACTAATCAGTTGAGGTAAGAAAGAAAATTTAATTATCCTTGATGATGATACAGCAGAAAATATAGAGGAAGGAAAGGAACAGTCATGAGTAACTTCTTCAAACCAATTGAAAGAATTTGAATTGGAGCCTGAAGAAGAGAATTATAATGAACCTATGGAGAAGGTCTTTCATGAGAAACAAAGAAAGAATGAGAAGGTAAAACAAATTGCAAAGCACCAACTGAGGCATGTAACTAGGGAAACAAAAAAGATAAGTCTAAATTCTGAAGCTTTATCCAAGTCCTCTTTGAAACAAGACTATTTGACTGTTCTTGAAGAAAATCTAGAGAAAACTGAGATTAAGAAAGAATTTGACTATATTACAGAGACATAAGAGCTACAGGATGTTCATGAGATGCAAATATAAAAAATTGATGAAGCAAAAGATATTGTTGGAGGATCATCTTCGAAGGGTCATAAGTATGAGTTTAGAGAAAAAAGGCACAAATTTTCCATTGACCTAATTCAACCTGCTCCAGATGAGGATTATATTGAATTCAAAATAGAAAAAAGGGATAACAAATATAGGATTACAGAATTGCAAACCACGATTATGAAACTGAAGCAAGAAAAGTGGAATGCCAAGCAGCAAAAAAAGTTACAGAAACTAAAGAATAAGAATAAGGATCAACAAATATTGCTCAAAGGGGTAAGAGAGACACACATCAAACTTTATTGGCATAATGTGGTTATGAAAACAAAGTTGAAACAAAGACATACCAAAAAAATTTCTTCTATTATACAATGAAGAGTTCCAAAATTTGAGGCATGGTACATTTTTTATTTTTTTTTACTGAATACAAGGAATACATATGCTAAAGATTTTGAAAGATGTTATCAAAAGCTACACAGAGGCAGAGTATTGTTGAAAATGAAAGGTAAATACAAGAGAAACCTTTACAATTAAGGAGGACCTTGTCAGTAGAAGTTTTGTATATTTATCTTCATCAGTTGTTGAGGTAATTCAAGTCAATCCATAATTTACTCATCATAGTAGTGTTGAGATTCAACAAGAAGATCCTAGTGAAAATTATGCACCTACACTAGGATGGAGCCTCGGGCTATTTTTAGGTGGAAGTCTATTTTTAGATGATGAGAAAATTATATTTATAGATGATGAGAGAATTATATTTATATATGTATGTAGACTATTATTATCCCTTAATAATAGTTGGACAATAAATATTAGTTTATTCTCAATGAGCACTTGGAAATAGTTAACTGAAGTGGCAAATCATTCAGCTATAGGAAATTTGAGTTCAAAGGTTGACCAGTGGGACATGCAAGTCGAATTAGTTGTAACTGAGTGATTCGAAGTTGTAACAGAGTTGGATGTGTAGTTATGTGAGTTGTGAAGTAGTTTAACTCAGTTAAGTGAGTTAAGTTCAGTTGTACTAGTTGTAACTAAACTTACACTAGTGAGAGATCAGTGAATTAATTATTAATTAATTCACAATCAGTGATCTCACATGAAACTAAAGATTTACCATTGTTAACTACATGCATGTCAGATCCAGTGGAGACCGAGTTGAGATAACAGGTGAAAGGGACAATTTGACTATCAATTGTGACATTAGCGAGTGCACTCATGAAACCACACACACATTGGATGTGCCCATGAGGATTTTGCAGCCTAGGCAAAAGGAATTCATTCATTGCAGGGATTTTCATTAGAAGGGATTGCGCAGAGGAGGCAGGTTGTCTGGAAGCAGTAAATTGGCACATGAATTTGTCAATTTTTGTATGACAATGTGAGACGATTGTATATTGTACTGAGATCTCTTGGATTAGAGTTTTGTATGAGATTTTTTCATGATCCATGATATATACATAATATATGATAGTGTGGTTTTTAGCTTTATGCTTTCCCGGTAAAATATCTGTGTTATGTGTGATTGATATTTCTTCTTGATATTACAATTGGCGATCGTGTTTTAAATTCCACAAGAATATTTGTAGAATTAATTATGTATTTAACAATGGCATATAATTGTTAGATCAGGAGAATCCAGGAAATGCATTTTTTGTATTAAAATTTCTACATGGTATTAGAGCTCAAGAGATTGCAGAAGCTGAGTTTGTGACTAGATAGAATTCAAATTTGTAGAAAAACTTTCTTGGTGCTACAACTAATTCAAGATCGAAATGGATTTCAATGGCTTGAGGTTAAAGTATGCACTCGAGGGAAGCTCGAACTACATTTCTTAGAAGGATAGGATGGAGGCAGTACTCGAAGACAATGGATTGAAGGAATTCATTGACAAAGATGTTCCTAAGCCAGATGTTGCAGATGTTGCAAATCTTGATGCATGGAAAAAGAAAGTGGAAAAGGTGAGGAGGATCCTGTTGGAGGGAGTACGAGACCACATTGTCTCAAGCCTCCGTGGGAAATTCACACCATATGCAATGTGGAATACTTTGACGGATCTATTCCAAAACAACAATGACCATAGGAAATTGGCACTCAAAGATAAACTCAGGAAGATCAAGATGGAGAAGGGTGACTCCATTCCAAAATATCTCACGAAGTTTGTCCAATGTCGGGATGATATGGGGAGTGTGGGAATAACAATCACCGATGATGATTTGGTGAGCTTGGCTCTCTTAGGACTTCCCAAAAATTGGCACAGTTATCAAGACTCTGTCAATGGAAGGGAAAATTTGCCAGATTGGGAACAACTATGGTCGGATTTGGTGCAGGAGGAGTTCAAGCAGAACACCAAAGATGGATCTTCATCAAAGAATAATGATGAAGATGATTTTTCTTTGGATTCCAAGGCAAGGAAAGGGATGGGGAAGAAATTCCATTCAAAATATGAGTCTAAAGGGGAGAAGTTGGATTTGTGCAAAGTGAAGTGTTTTCACTGTCACGAACATGGGCATCTCGCTACTAACTGTCCGCAAAAGAAGAAGAACAAGAAGGCTGCTAGAGTTACAGTTGGTGAGGCCCTTGCCTCGCAATTTGAGCTTGACTTATCCTTGATCGCATGCATGGAATCAATTGCATTGGGATTGGCGTGGTATTTGGATAGTGGTGCTTCCTTCCACATGACAAGAGATTTGCAGTGACTTGGAGGAGAGAGATATCAAAATGCATATATAGATGGGCAACAATGGATGATATAGTGCGTCTGGAATTGGTACCATTACCTTTCATAGGGATTTAGGTAAACCATTTCAATTGAAAGATGTTATGCATGTTCCAGGTCTGAAGAAAAACTTGGTCTTAGTCGCAATGTTGGAGGACATAGGCTATGATGTTGTTTTCAGCGATGGAAAATCTTTCCTGCGACATAAAACAATAGGTCAAGTCAAGAAGATAGGGATTCGAGTTAAGAATATATACAATATGGAGGTAGATGGTTGTGCTTCCATGATGGGAAAGGAAGAAAAAGTGGTGAGCCGGGATGAGGGCAAATTATGGCACAGATGATTGGGCCATCTTCATCATGGAGCCTTGAAAATCATGCAACAAATATCTACTGGACTTCCAATGGGAACACTTTCTCAGTTAGATCAGTGCAAGGGTTTCACCATGGGGAAGTATGTAAATTCCACCTTTCATGAAAAGGAGAACTGTTCTTCGGTGATCCTGGAGAGAATTCACACAAACGTGTGTGGACCATTCTCGGTTGCTTCAACAACAAAAAATAAGTATTATGTTATTTTTGTTGATGACATTTCTCATAAATGCTAGATCTTATTCATGCAGAAGAAGGATCAAACATTCTCAAAGTTTTGTGAGTTTAAAGCATTGGTGGAGAAAGAGTCAGGGAAGAAAGTGAAGGCTCTGAGGAGCGATAATGGTGGAGAATACATCTCTAATGAATTCAAAGACTTCTGCAGCAAAGAAGGAATTTGAAGAGAACTCATAGTGCCTCATAACCCACGGCAAAATGGGGTTGTGGAGAGGAAGAACAGAACGATCATGGGTGCAGCACGAGTGATGTTGCATGATCAAGGCCTATCAATGCATTTGTGGGCGGAAGCATGCAACACTGTGGTTTATGTGAAAAAACGTTGTCCTCATAGAGTACTTGGCATGAGTACACCTAAAGAAGCTTTCACTGGTAAGAAACATGATGTTTCTCATTTTAATATTTTTGGCTCATTTGTTTATGTGCATGTGACCAAGAACGCCAGGAAGAAGCTGGAGTTGACTGTTGAAGTTGGGATATTTGTGGGGTACACAGAAACACCCCATAATTATCTTGTATATTTTCCTAACAGTAAGATGATTTCTATGCGACGGGATATAAAATTCGATGAGGGGAAAGCCATGCAGTTGTCACTTGAGAGGGAGCTAGACTTGCATGTAGAGGAGGAACTGATGGTTCCAAAATATGAGTCCCAATATGTGGATCAACCACATGATGAGGTTCATGGAGTGTAGGAAGCCACTCATGCAGATCCATCCATCAGAAATGGAAGAAAGTGCACCATGGAAGCTGATAGGTTGAGACTAGATGTTGCACAAAATGTAGGAGCCCCTACTTCATAGTGCAGACAGAGACAGTCTCCTGATCGATTTACTGGATACATGGATATCATGAGAAAATGTATTGTGACTGAACCATATTCCTTTCAAGAAGAAGTGTAGGATCCCACTTGGGTCGATGCAATGGTGGAGGAGTATGACTCCATTGTAAAAAAAAATGCATGGGAAATTGTCCCAAGACCGGTCGACAAATCAGTGGTAGGTTCGAGATGGATCTACAAGGGTAAGATTTTAATCATTGTTCTTTATGTTGATGATTTAATACTGACTGGTGATGAGAATATGATACACTCATGCAAGGAGGACCTTGCAAAGGATTTTGAGATGAAGGATATGTGCCTCCTTCATTATTTCCTTGGATTGGAAATATGGCAGTGAGATGATGAAATTTTTGTGTCTCAAGGCAAGTATCCAAGGGAGATACTGGGTAAGTTTCACACGGAGGGATGAAAACCCATGGATACTCCTCTTCCAGGAAAATGGAGGAAAGAGGATGCTACTTCTGGAGAGGTAGTGGATGCTACTTTCTATCGACAGTTAGTGGGTTCGCTAATGTATTTAGTGAACACAAGATCGGACATTTTCTATGCAGTTAACCAGCCAAGTCAAACGATGGTTAATCCTACCAAGATATTTTGGAAGGAAGGTAAGCATGTCCTGAGATACCTGAGGAGCACATTTGAGTATGGCTTATGGTACAGACAGATGGATGAGGTGAAGTTGCATGGCTTCACGGATGCATATTGGGCGAGCAGCCCAACGGACATAAAGAGCACGTCAGGGGGGATCTTTAGTATCATATCTACAGTTGTTTCTTGGTACAATAGGAAACAAAGATCCGTGGCACTCAGTTTAGCGGAAGCGGAATACATGGCAGTGATTCAAGATGAATGTGAGGCTATCTAGATGATAAATATCTTGGTTGGTTTGTTTGGTTTTCATTTAGATCTGACAATGATTCATTGTGATAATCAGAGTTTCATTAAACTCTCAATTAATCATGTGTTTCATGATAGATCTAAGCATATAGATATATGGTATCATCATATCAAATATTGTGTGCAGTGGAAGATCATGTTGCTTTAGTACATTCCTACAGAAGATCAGGATGCAGACATTCTGATGAAGGCACTCACCAAGAGAAAATTCGAATACCATAGAGACAGGATCGGGGTGAAGAATAATCCCTTTCTTGTTGAGAGGGAGTGTTGAGATTCAACAAGAAGATACTAGTGAAAATTATGCACCTACACTAGGATGGAGCCTCAGGCTATTTTAGGTGGAATTCTATTTTTAGATGATGAGAAAATTCTATTTATAGATGGTGTCTATTTATAGATGGTGAGCGAATTCTATTTATAGATGTATGTCAACTATTATTATCCCTTAATAATAGTTGGACAATAAATATTAGTCTATTCTCAATGAGCACTTGGAAATAGTTAATTGAATTCGAAAATCAGTTAGCTATAGGAAATTCGAGTTCAAAGGTTGACTGGTGGGACATGCAAGTCGAATTAGTTGTAACTGAGTGATTCGAAGTTGTAACAGAGTTGGATGTGTAGTTATGTGAGTTGTGAAGTAGTTTAACTCAGTTAAGTGAGTTAATCTCAGTTGTACTAGTTGTAACTGAACTTACACTAGTGAGAGATTAGTGAATTAATTATTAATTAATTCAAAATCAATGATCTCACGTGCAACTAAAGATTCACCATTGTTAACTACATGCATGTCAGATCCAGTGGAGACCCAGTTGAGATAACAAGTGAAAGGGATAGTTTGACTATCAATTGTGAGATTAGTGAGTCCACTCATGCAACCACACACACATTGGATGTGCCCATGAGGATTTTGCAGCCTAGGCAATAGGAATTCATTCATTGCATGGATTTCCATTAGCAAGGATTGCGCGGAGGAGGTAGGTTGTCTAGAAGCAGTAAAATTGGCACGTGAATTTGTCAATTTTTGTATGACAGTGTGAGACCATTGTATATTTTACTGAGATCTCTTGGATTAGATTTTTGTATGAGATTGTTTCATGATCCATGATATATACATAATATATGATAGTGGGTTTTTTAGCTTTATGCTTTCCTAGTAAAACATCTTTGTTATGTGTGATTGATCTTTCTTCTTGATATTGCAATTAGAGATCGTGTTTTAAATTCCGCAAGAATATTTGTAGAAGCAATTATGTATTTAACAGTGGCATATAACTGTTAGATCAGGAGAATCCAGGCAATACATTTTTTGTATTAAAATTTCTACAAGTAGGGGTGTTCATTCTTCATGCCAATTTTGAAGGACCAACTCAACATCAGATTCACCCCTTATTTTGTGAGATCTAAATATCTCATCTAATCAGAACTAGTCAAATATCAAGTTATTTATCTAAACAGTAGGTTGAAAAGATCTGAATGCATATATGTAAGACGATATGTCTCCTAAGTTCTAGCTAAAAAATAGGATCATATCAAAACTGTATCTAGAAAGTAGTGTCCTTAGAAACTAATTGCTATGTATAAAAAGGGAACTGATTGACGAAATTAGGGGTTGTTTTGGTTGGGAGCCATTGGCCATTTTTGAGGAAACTCTATCTCAGATTGTAACACCAATACTTATTTCATTCTGGTACTAAATGGAAAAAGGCTATATGATGGTTAGATTTATGTTCTTGTCTATATTTTTATCTTTTCTTACTTGGATGCATGTTAATATTTTGCTAAGAATTTGATGTATCTTGTTTGTGAGTAATCTAGTGAAGACTTTATTGTTTTCTTTTTCATAATCATATTTGTATTTAAGTGTATCTCTCTTGTTTCTTGAATGATATTTGGTATCAAGGTTTTAATATGTGAGTGGACAAATTGAAATCTTACATATTTTCTCTGTCTTTTGTATTACATCTACCATCTAATTTATCAGATTGACTGCCATTTACTAAGCCATTGAGAAATGAATTTGTTCTTGCATGTTTGAGATTGATATTTTTATATTATCTTTAACACAACCTTCAAACCAATTTCAAAACCCAATATACATTTATCTATAAAATCCATTGCAAGAACTTAATGATGCCCTAGCTTTCCCTTTAGCAGCCAAGTGTAACTTTAGGGACTAACAAGAAAAATCAAGCAGCATGTTCAGTGGTGCCGATTTAGGACACAAATTCTGGGCAAAGGAAATGGGTACTGCATGTTACTTGGTAAATAGATCACCTTCATCGGTGTCAGTGGATAAAACTCTGCATTAGGTATGGACTGGTAATAAACCCTCTCTTGAACATCTCGGAGTGTTTGGCTGTGATGCTTATGTACATATTCCAAAGGAAAATAGGAGTAAGATGGATAATAAAGATGAAAAGCGTATCTTTATTGGTTACAAAGATGGTATGAAAGGTTATAAGCTTTGGAACCCAGAAACTAAGAAAATTGTTTGTAGTCGGGATGTTGTTTTTAGAGAGGTTAAAGATGTTCCGAGAGAGAAATTCCTACCAAGGCAAGAAGAACCTGAGAAAATGGAGTTTGAGCTTGATGATGCAAAATCTGAATCAATGAAAGAAGATGAATTAGAAGAAGAAGAACCCCATACTCCACTATTGAGGAGATCAATGAGGGAAAGAAGGAAACCAGAAAGGTATAGCCCACTTGATTTTTGTGCTAATTTTTCTTTATCTGTTACTAATGATGATCCCAGAACTATCAAGGAAGCAGTGGATTTAGAGGATATTAAACTCTGGAAGAAGGCCATGGTTAAAAATATGGATGCCTTGGATAAGAGTGAGGCACGGGATCTAGTTGAGTTGTCAACTAGAAGAAAGGTCATTGGCATCAAATGGGTGTTTAAGAAGAAGTTGAATGCAAAAGGTAAAGTGGAGAAATACAAAGCTCGGTTAGTAGTAAAAGGTTATTCCAGGTAGAGGGAATTGAATTTGGTGAAATTTGTTCTCATGTTTCAGAGTTAACTTCTATTATAATCCTTTTATCTATTTTCGATTCTTTTGATTTTGAAGTAAAACAAATGGATGTGAAGACAACATTCCTACATGGGGATCTGGAAGAAGAAATCTACATGAAGCAACCAGAAGGATTTGTAGTGAAGGGAAAGAATGAGCTAGTTTGTGAGATAAATAAGTCACTGTATGGTATGAAGCAATCACCTAGGATGTGGTACCAAAAATTTGACACATACATTCTTGGACTGTGAT
>ML807146.1:281128-309216 GCA_009831015.1 Picea engelmannii
CATTTTATTCATAGCTAATAATTCAACTTTTGACATTTTCCCTAAATTTTATGTTTATAAGTATGAATAAAAATCCAGTTTTAATTAGTTATATTGGTTTGTTTTTAGCAGGTGTTCACAATTCTCTGAGCAGCCCTTTTTAGAATCTGACATTGTTTGCATGAGGCCATGCAAAACCTTAGGCATGGGGGAGTGTTTATCGAAACCTTCGTATTCTTTTGCAACTTCCGTCGGCGAGGCCAAATCAACATGTTCAGTGCTGGGATTTGATAGTCATTTCCATAATTCTAGTACCATTCTATTCTGGTAATGCAGAATTGCGTTCATCCGGTACTGTAAACAATGTTTTCCTTTGCGCTATTCCAGTACTGAAGCACAACCCTGTGTCCATCCGGTACTCAGGTGATTCAGTACTAGTAATAAGTTGTTGGTAACTCTAATCATATATTCAAGTTTTGTTTCTCGATTTAAGTACTAGGACATATAAATTCAACATTTTTTGTTTTACTAAAGGAATTAGACTAATTATGCAATAAACATATGGTTACTCTCAATTATTGCACGCTCCCTACCGTGAAATTTTGCAAAGCCCTCGTATACATCTCCTCGCATATTATCATTGAACTCCTTTTTGAAGTGGTTGTTGCCATGAATGAGCAAAAATCATCCATCATGTCACTTTGTTCCAATACTATATGTCCCGGTATTGCAGAAACCTACTCCATTACTTATCTAGTACTAATGCCAAAGTGATATGATCTTTGTCATGTGCTTAACATTGTTTTCACTTTAGGTAATTGGAGGTATGAGCTAATCTCTTTATGTTCTTTCTATCAAGGATCATTTAAGTCTTGTGTTGAATTGTTTTTACTCTCATGAGCATCTTCCTCCTACATTTCTACACTCAACCCTAATGAATCATCCTTGCTATCCTTTAAGAAGATATTTCCACATTTAGCTCAATATGATAATGGGTGCACTTGTATTATTACCTCATCATTTTGAAAAAGCGATTGCTAATTGAAACATCCATTGAAAAGTGGTAACACCATTATGTATAATACTAACCTAGTTGATTCAACAAGTTTTTATCCAAGTTTATCTTTACAAGTTTCTCTTGGAGGTATTGATGAAAACCTCATGTGGTGGACCGCCCTTGCAAAACCTCAGTGAACTTTCATGAGAACCCTAATAGGATTAACTAGGGGGACCTCTTAGTCATTATCCGAGATGTTCCATAATACATTGAATAGTTGAGATTTAAGTTGAAAGTGGATGATGTCACCCTTGGGATAATCGCAAACAATTAATTATGTGCCTAATAAATATAAAACACTCTCATACCACCTGTCTTCCTTATACTCTAAAACTGTCAATGCACAGTATACATTATCCTAAATCTTTTGAGTAATATAATAAAAAGGAAGTATCAGGAAGTACAAGTAAACCCGTCGGGGTATTGAATAGGCATGTTGGCAGCAGGGTCATGCTTGTATGGTACTAAGGTAAACCCATTGGGGTACTGAATAGGCCTGCTGGCAGTGGGACTATGCTGGGTAAAGGGAGTTGAAAAACATAAAATGGCCCACTTAAAACTGAACAAAAACCCTTGGGTCTCATTCTGAAGCAATCATTATCAAATCAAGGCTAGGAGATGACCTTTATATCTCTCGGATGATGTTCTTAAGAACCTTCAAGTATCCAATTTAGAGTTCTATCTTTAAAAAATAGGTTTGCGCGAGAAGTGGGACCCTCAGTATGTGTAATTCACCTTACCTAAGCAAGAAAAGCTTAATCTCTAAAAACTTGGATCTAAAACGAGTTAATCATCTTGGGATGTATTCCTTTATGTGTTCCTCTCTTCAAATGATATCTAAACTATGCTTATATCACTTCTTTTTTAAAGGTAATCTAGCCAGGGGGGCCTATTAGTCAAATTCATTATGAAAACTCTTGGCCATTATCCTATAATCATATTAGAGTCGCATCCAACCCTTTCTCTTAACTATGATCCAAAACAGATTGGATAAGACTTAACTTCAGGGAATGCTTGATCGAGTGAAGAGTATCATCAATTTTGAAATTTTGAATATCATTGTTGCATGAGGACATGCAATGAATTAAGCATGGGGGAATGTTGAGTCTCCATTTTGACATGTATAATGTCCTATATTACCTTGTATTCAAGCCCTTTTTGCCTATGATATAAGCCTATACTTGATTGTTTCCTCCAAAAGAATACCTAATGACCTTGTTCATGTACACAAGAGGTAATGAGGCATATTTTGTTTATTTTCTTGAGTTAATTCAATTAAAATGCTTGATTTTGTATCATCCCAATTGTTTTACTCCTAAGCAGTCTATTTCGGTACCTCAACATTGATCTGGTACCAACAAACCCGCACAACAGTGATCTGGTACCAACAAAATTGATCTGGTACTGCCCTGATCTATTCCGGTACCAAACAACTATGCCTATTCTGGTACCAGTGTGACTGTGCTATTCCGGTACCAAACAACTGCGCCTATTCCGGTACCAGTGTGACTGTGTTATTCCGGTACTAGACGAATGTGTGTATTCTGGTACCAATTTCTATTTCCATAAATGGTTTGTTGGACGAATCTGTTGTTGAAGATTTCAAGAAGGCAGTTGAACAGAAGCTTCTAAATCAGTTTTTCAAATTACGAGGGACTCCATCACTCATGCACTTCATGTCATGAGGATGGAGTCTATTCTTAGAGATTCGATATCAATTGTAATATCTTTTAAAACTGTTTAATAATTATCCTTAGATCTGGATTGTATCAGCTCACCTTCTTTATAAGGGATGTTGTATAGGAGATAGGATACACAGAGATATGTATGGATGTAATGGACAGAATGATTCATTTTCCATAAAATACAAGATGATGAACTATTGATTCGATTTTACAAGTTGAAGGAATACAAATGAGTTGTTGTGCAATTTATGGGTATGATTAGAACGTCTTAGTCTGTTATCGTTTTAGAGGTACCTTATTGGTTCGGCAAGGGCCCACCRTCCCAACTAAGGTAAACCTCTWTGTATATTMTTTGTGTGATTTTGTGATTATTTAAMAGTTTTGTTTTGTTAACAATTTCAAATGTATTTTAATTACAACACAGAATCGCTTKCTTTTGAATCAGTGTGAGCAGTTAGACATTGGACAACATAGTTAGTTTTMTTTCTTTTCCTGTAGGGTAACATTTAAGAATCTAATGTGTGGCAAACAAATATTTTTATTCTGAGTTTGAGATAGTATTGTTCTTAGTGGGTACAGGAATAATAGGACTTCATCTTTTACCTTCATGTTCCATAATGAAGCCTCTCAATTGTATTGATTGTTTTCTGTACTACACAGGTTTGATTGAACAGAATTGAGTTATTATTTGAATTTTGTTTAAGAGTGTCTAAAGTTGATTGTTTTTTATTGCTACAGGAAACAAGATCTGAGTTCATCTTCTTATTTCATGAGCCTATAATGAATAGATTTGTTATGTGAGCAAGACCCTTTTCGATTGAGTGATTGCTTGAGAGTTTTACCATGAACCTTATCTTCTGTTATTTCTGAAGTGTGCCCAGATTTGATTGTTAGTTGTTGTTAAGGACAGTAGCTATAGATAACAGGTTTAAAGTCCATATCTCCACTTCATGAGCTTGTAAATGGACAAAGCATTATCTGAGCAAAATCTTTTGAGTGCATGATTGCAAGTTTTGCTTTCTAATTTCCGAAATGTGTGAAGAGTGTTATCGTTGAAGTGTGAAAACAGACTATTGGTTTTTAGATGATTTTCTTGATTGAACTATACTCATTATACATAGGAACCTACCTGTTATCAGCACATATAGTGTATCAACTCTACTGATTACGAATCCCGGATTGACATTTAAATGAGTGTAAGATCTATATTGGACATATTATTACACCAACAAAATGTACTAATTTATGTTACATAGAACTCGATAGGGGAAGCATGTCACATACCTGTGCAGTGTGAAAGATGGTGGAAGAAAGGTGAATTATTTGCAGACATGTGCAATCAATTTGTGGTCCCAAAACACCATAATCCTGACTAGAGTCAAGGGATCTCGAGTAAATGGCTAAAGGGAGAATGGCGAGACATTTTGAAAATGATCTAGAGGTGTATAACTAGTGAGGGAAGGTATTATTATGTTTACTTTTATCATATGATATTTTTTATGTGGTTAAATGGAGATGCAGAGATGAGCTTTCCCTTTTATTTGTTGAAGAGCTTGACCAAAATGGACAAGAGGGTGCAGAGTAATCCTGGAACTGCTCGTAACAATTTACTTCACCAAGGTTTGATTAAGATGTTGTTCATGTATTCATTGAGAGAGGTTTGAGTGTTCTCAAAATAATTACTAGCCTCTTTAGGGTTTGATGAACAAGATCCAAAAAAAAAGAAACCTAAAGCTTCAACAAGGAAAGAAAATACTTGAAGAAGCTCTACAAAATTGTAGGAGGTCTCCCTTGTAGAAAGATAAACCAAATCAAGTAAAAAGAAGCATGAATCACAACAAGAGGGAGAAATCAATATGGAGCCCAAATCCTCTACTTCAAAACATGAGCTTACAATTTTTGACAGGGTAGATACAAGGAGAATGGCTAAGAAGAGGATAAAATAGTTGGAAGAAGTGAAATCTGAGCCTGAAACATAAACTAATGATGTACCTATTGAGAAACCCACACAAGTGAAGCAGAGTAAAGGAAACAAAGGCAAGGGTAAACAACCTGTAAGTTATCCCATTAGGAATAAAACAAGAGCTACAAACTATTTGAGACTTAACTCAAAGGCTCTGTTTAAACCATTTTTTAAGAAAGATAATCTGATCATTTTAGATGATGATATCTCACGGGAAATTCATAAGAAGAACAGAAAATGGAAAAAGCAACAACCAATGACAAAAATAAAATCTTCTCTCCCAGATGATAAGACCCCTGATATCACCAAGCAAGAAAGGTTAGCAATCCATACACTACGGGAAATGCCAGAGATGACATATTTTTGTATGGAAAAAGGAGCACCTAGTTTACTTGAGTCTACAACAAAAGGCATTGTTGAGGAGAAATATGTAAAGGTTCACAAGAAGGAAAGGAAAACTATAAAACCCAAATTATCTATTGACTTAAATAGACCTGCACTAGAAGAAAATCAAGAAGAACCTGAACTACAAGAAAATCAAGAAAACCTGTGACTGGTAGTAAAGATGTGCTGAGACATGAAGAACATGAGGCCATTATTGCAAACCTAAGACAACAACTTCAAATACTTGTGATACATAATTCTAGATTACAAACTAAAGTCTAGAAGCTAAAACGAAAAGCAAAGGAAAATCTATGAATTCTTAAAGAAAATCTCTAAGGTTGCAACAACACAATGTTTTCGCAAAACTTTATTTTGCAAGAAAGGCCCAAGGGACAATCTTTTTTCTCAATAATGAAATTTTTACCTAGGCCATGTCAGTACACAGTCGACAATTTTGATTTAGAAGTGATAGATTTTGGAGCCCTTTTCTTGATAAGATGATAAAACTTTTTGAGAAGTTGAAGGGCCTTTTTTTCTTTTGCCAGCATATACATGTTCAAGGATCAGGTTTTACAGCGCATCTACTTGGAGCAGCTACTATAGATTCGAATTTTCATGTCAAAGGATATCTTTTAAAATCATAAGCTAGCCTTAGGATCAGGTCTTTTCCATAAAGTCTAGGATTTTTGTTGAGATGTAATAAATGTAATGAAATGTGGTTCCTATCTGTTAGCCAGATATCAGAACTAAATCAAAACAATATCTAGATTTTAGGATCTAGGGAAGCAAACTCTGTGTATAAAGAGGAAATTTGTTTACAGAGTTAAGGGTTCGAGTTTGGTGGTGCTATAGGACATATTCAACTAAATTATATATCAGTATTCTGCTACATTTTACACTCAATGGAAAAAACATTCTAATGGTCAGATTATCTCATTCTTGTGTTAAAAATTTTCTTTCTTACTTGAAATTCATTTGAATCTCTTGCGAAGCATCTGATTTAATTTGTTCATGTTGAATACCAATAAATATTTTTTTGTTTCCTCAATTGTTACAGAATTTGTTTTTGAGTATTTATTTCTTATTTCTGAATGATATTTGGGAATCAAGATTCTTCTATGTAAGTGAATAGATTGCAAGCTTGTAATTTATTTTTCTTTTGTTTAAATATCCATGTTTGGATGATCATAGTGATTTTAATTGACTAAGTGAATGTGGTGGAAACTTGATATTGTAATCAGAATCATATGTTGCCTTATTCATCCACTTCTTGACCCATATAACAACCTATAAACCAAAACTGACCTACAAACATAAACCATTGCAATAATTGAGGTTCCATAGCTTGCAATTAGGATTCAAGGACAAATTTATGGATTAACATTTTTTGGCGTTGTTGTCAGGGACGGAGGAACGAAGATATATTTCCCAGGGAAGAATGACATTGAGAAGGACTAGCTCTTGATGTTGGACAAGAGTTAGACATTGAATTAAACTGCATATTTTTCACCTGGTGACTCCTTTGCAGAAGTTGTGGCTCCTAAAAGAGAAGTGAAGGGACACAAATATGAGCCTACCAAATCCTCAGTATCATATTTATCTTTAATAAATAAAGTGACCAGAGCCAACCCAGATCCTAAGTCAACTCCAACAGTATCTAATCTTGAAAATTTATTGAGGAAATCAAAATACACTCAAGAACAATCTTCATATTCTAAGGTAAGTCCTTATCTGAAGAGATTACTTTTTCTCCTAAAAAATCCATTTTCATTCTTGAAAAAAAGTTTGTTCCCATTGTTGAAGAAAAATCCATTATTTCAGAGAAAGATGAAGAAAGAGTTAAACTTGAAAATATTTCTTTGGAAAAACATGTAGCTCTTCAATTAGAAGAATAAATAATTGAGGAATTGAACCCATTATCTTATCACATTAAAGAAAAAAGTGATGAAGAATTAACTTTGATGGGAAGATTTATTAAAGATTTTCCTGAGAATACTAAGGAGGAAATAGATCAGATCTTATCAACATCATTTCCTCAGCCAAACACTTCTGAAAGAGATGAAACTGAGATTCAAGTTTTCAATAATATTATGTCCATTGGGGGAATTTTTTAGAGTCCCAGAAGACCCATTCTCATCCTTCATAACCTCCTAAGGTTCATACAGCACCTTCACCTCATACTTCAAAACCATCCTCTCCTCCCAAATCTCCTACTCTAGTTGTTCACACCATGGTTGTTAATAGAATGGATGCTATCATAGCTGCTAGATATGCACCTCTAGTGTTTTCTTAGGTTTTATATGCCTTCCCAACTGGATATTACATGAAATATCTACCTAAATTTAATGGATAAGGAGAGGTCATTGCTGAAGAACATTTGGCATCTTTTTATAGCTTTGAAAACAATTTTAATGTTGAACACACAAATGTTTGGATGAGACTTTTTGTAGAGACTTTGGATGGGGAGGTAAGGAAGTGGTTCAGAGGTCTCGCTGCCAATTCTATTGTAAATAATGATGCTTTTGATGAAGCCCTTTTTAAACAGTGGGGAGACAAAAAGGACTACTTGTACTATATTACTAAATTTGGGGCTTTGAAAATAAAGAATGGTGAATCTGTTTCATATTTTACCAAAATATTTAATAAAATGTACAGTAAAATTCCTGATGAAATCAAACCTATAGAAACTTCTGCAAAAATTACTTTTTCTAATGCCTTTGATGCTGAATTTTCTCTTTTGTTAAGAGAAAGAAGATCTGCTACGTTGAGTTTGATGTAGGAGGCAACCATTGAAGTGGAATCAAATATTTTGGCAGTATAAAGATTGAAGTCAAAATCTGACAAAGATAAAAATAAACAAAAAGAATATGTCCCATCTTCTTCTCATCCAGCAACATATGATCCTAAGATTGAATAAATTGCCAAAATGTTGAATACCTTGACATATGAAATGGCTAGACTGAATTTAGAAGCTAAGAAACCAAATATACCTATTCAAGAAAGTGGGAATAGAAACCCCAATCAGTTTAGAAGACCACAAAATACTCCTTAGGTTATGCAGAGAGAGAAGGAATCAAGATGATCAAAGGATTTTACCACCTTTTCATAATAATGCAGTTGAAGAGACAAAGGAAAATGATGATATTGAAGAAAATTCAACAATCCTTTTAACTGATGATGAACTTCCTTCTATCCATCTAACTCAATAGGATTATGAAGATTCTATGATATCAAGTTAGTTTGACAATGGTGAAGAAGAAGAATTTTTTTAGAATGAGCCTCAAAAGAAATATGATCTAAGGCCTAGATCAGGTGGACCAAAAGAAAATACACTAGTTTAGAATAAAAAGGTGAATGTCTTAGACAAGCAAGGTCCAACTAAAGATAGAACGAACAAATCGGATCAACCTCAGCATCCCAAAAAGGTTGTTTCCCCAAAGATAAAGGAAACATAAAAACAACTAGTTTCTTTTACTTTGGAACATGAAATTTATAAGATAAAAATTCATGTACCTTTAGTGGAACTAATGAAGAATGAGTCTTTTAAAAAATCAACCTTGAAAGTCTTCCATCCTCTTGCTCCTATCATTTCTTTAGATACAATAAACTTGGAAGATGAAAATCCTTCCATCACTGTGGGACCACATATTGAAGATAGATCTGATATTGCACCTCCATTTTACATATCTCTGAACATTCATGAGAAAATTATACACAACTACCTTATAGACTCTGGAGCCTCACACAATGTTATGCCTAAGGTATTCATGGATGAATTAGGTCTTGACATTACAAAACTCTATCAATACCTCTATTATTTTTATTATAAAAAATTCAAATGTCTAGGAGTTATCAAAGATCTGGTTATTACATTGTCCCAGCTGCCTATGAAGAGTGTTGTTATGGATGTGGTAGTGGTTGATATACCACCTAAATTTGGCATGTTTTTATCTAGATCTTGGGCTAAGAAGGTAGGAGGATCCTTACATATGGATCTAACATATGCTACTATACCTATATTTGGAGGAGAACACCGAAAATTGTACAGGGAAGTCAGACTAGCCTATCTTGTAAGTGATCATGAAAAACCAGGAACTCACCCCATTTATGCAGTTGAGGATGAAATTGGATCATCCATATTTAAGATTAGTGATTATGCTTTTGAATCATTAGAAATCAGATCCATGGATAACCAAGTAAAAGGTGTGGAACATGCAATTTGTAAGATGTTCTTTGATGGTTTTAGTTAAAAAGAAGGATCTGGAGATGGGGTTGTGTTCATTTCTCCTGCCAAGGAATTCATACCCCTGTCATATAAATTATAATTTGAGACCACCAACAATATTGTAGAATATGAGGATTTACTATTGGGATTAAGAGTTGCAAAAGATATGAGAATTAATAAAATAGTTTTTTTTGGAGATTCAGAATTAATTATTCACCAAATCAATAATATGTATCAGACAAAGCACCGAAGGTTGAAGTAGTGCAGAAATGAGGTATGGGACCTTGTTGAAAATTTATTTTTAGCTTTTGATATAACTTTTTTCTAGGGAATTCTAAACCAACAAGCAGATTCTTTAGCCTTGGCAACCAATAATTTCAAGACTCCTATATTTTCCAATATGAGATATGAAATTGAAGGCATAGAACTTTCATCCCTGAAGGCATAGACCTTTCATCCCAAATAACATCAAATAGTGGTAGGTTTTCAATGATGACCAGGAATTGAAAAGGTTTTTAGAATCTGTTGATGAATTTTCTGCAATCTATTGATCAAGAAAATGAAGATGATGATGCAAAAATTCAAATTGATATCCCTCTCCAGGATAAATTTGCAGGACATAAGAGTGTAGAATTGAAGACAAACCGCATTCCAAAGGGTTTAGTACCACTTGAAAGGCTCTTTGACAACAATGATGTCTCCAAGAAATATTCAATTCAAAGTCAAGAAAAGGATGTTGTTGACTGTAATAATGGGACCGATACCAATCCAAATATTATAAAACTATCCAAATCATTGTCATAAGAGAAAATGAGCAAGTATGTAAATCTTATGAAGAAATTTGTTGATATTTTTTCTTGGTCATATGAAGACCTTAATATTTTTGACAAATAAATTATTCAACATAAAATTCCTCTGAAAATAGGCTCTAAACCTTTTAGATAGAAGATGATACAGTTCAACCCTATGTTGTTGCCCATTATTGAAAAAGAAGTGAAAAAAATGCTTGATGGAAATATCATAGTACCTCTCAAATACTCAGAGTAGGTGGCCAATCTTGTACCTGTCAGAAAAAAGAATGGTGAAATAGGCTATGTGTGGATTTTAGAAATTTGAACAGGTGTTCATTGAAGGAGAATTATCCATTACCCAAAATGGATCGTATTCTACAGAAAGTAGTGGTTGCTCAAAGAATTTTCATACTGGATGGATACTTCGGATATAATCATATATCAGTTTTTGAAGAAGAAAATAAGAAGACTACCTTCACTACTCCTTGGGGCAATTTCATGTATGATAATATGCCCTTTGGTTTGATGAACAAAGGGGTCATTTTTCATAGGGCCGTGGTCATTGCATTTGTGGGAAAAAAAAAATCATGGTCATCTATATAGATGATATTTTTTTTTCTTAAAATTTGATGATGAACACTTACATCACCTCTAACAGGCATTTAAAAAGTGTAAAGGTCATATTGTGTCTGCAGGAGGAATCATGATAGATCCTGAGAGGGTGGAGGCCATTCAAAAGATTGACATTTCAAGAAACCAAAAGGTTATATAGTCCTTCATAGGGAGAATCATTTTTTTAAGGAGGTTCATACCTAATTTTGTTGAAATCATCAAGATCATTACCAATATGTTGAACGAAGATGCAGAAATTAAGTGGACACCAACAAAAAAATATTCCTTTGAAAATATAAAGCAAGCTCTAATTGAAACTCCTGTCCTTATTAGTCCAGATTACTCTAAAGAATTTCTGGTTTTTTCATTTGAATCTGAAGATACTATTGTTGTTGTTCTGCTGCAAAGGAATGATGAAGGGTGTTATCAACCTATTTGTTTCTTCAGCAAGACTCTTAGAGATGCAAAACAAAAGTATGTTATAATGGAAAAATAGGCTTATGCCTTAGTTAAAGAATTGAAATACTTTAGGGTTTATGTTTTGCATTCTAATATAATTTATTATGTCCCTAGCAGTGTTGTGAAAGAGATATGTGTACAACCATATAGTGAAGGAAAAAGGGGAAGATGGATAACCAAACTCTTGGAATATGAATTGATCATAAAACCTACAAAGTTGATTAAAGAACAAGGTCTTGCCAAATTGCTTGTTGAATCAAATTGTAAAGCTCTTGGGTTTCATTACATTTTTAGTCAATCATATGGTTTAGTCACAAACTGAAGGAAGGAGCTTACAAGTAATGGACATATATCTTTCTTCATCCCGGTATAAATATATTGTTCACTTTTTTCAAAATTCTCAACCTCCTCCTGATTTTGATAAGTCTAAAGTGAGATCCTTGAAACTTAAAGCTGTGAAATACTGCATAATTAATCAGGTCTTGTTTTGGAAAGACCCTGATGGAGTTTTATTAAGATGTGTTGATAATGAAGAAGCCAAGCAAATGCTGATTGATTTACACAAGGGATTTTGTGGAGGACATCACCACTGGAAAGCCACAACTTTCAAAATATTGAGGACAGGATATTACTAGCCTATGATATTTTCTTATGTGTTTTCCTAGGTTAGAGAATGTGAACAATGCCAAATGTTTGGAGGAAAACATAAGTTGTTTTCTCTGCCTTTGAAACCTATAATTGCAAATGGCCCTTTTCAGTAGTGGGGCCTCGATTTCATTGGAGAAATTCATCCACCTTCTTCTAGGAAACACAAGTGGATACTCAAAACCAATGATTATTTTACAAAACAGATTGACGCTATCTCTACAAGGAATGCAACATATAAGGTCATCATGAGCTTTTGAGAAGGAAATATTTTCTCAAGGTTTGGATTCCCTAAGAAATTGATTAAAGATAATGCTCAGGCATTCAAGTATTCTTATATGGTTGAATTTTGCAAAAAGTATAACATTAAGCTAGCTCATTCTACCCCTTATTACCCACAAGGTAATGGATTAGTTGAATCCTCAAACAAAAGTCTTGTCAGAGTCGTTAAGAAGTTGTTGGCAGAAAACAAAAGATCATGGGATTCCATGTTGAAGTTTTCCTTATGGGCTGACAGGGTCAACACTAAAATTTCAATTGGAACCTGTAACATCCCGCTCTTCTAGGCATTGAGCGAACTTATTCTTTGAGGACACTTGCATGCAAGTGATCTGGGTCATTGTATGATTGGCTATTTTGATTATGATTATGAGACATTGTGGATTTGATGTTATGTCATTTTTGTTATATTTACATCGGCATGTGTTATTGATTGGGTTCTCCTGAGTGTGTAGGACTCTGGACATTGAGGATGCAGAGGCATCGATGAAATCCCTTGGACTTCAGATCAAGTCAGGGAGTGGATTGTTAGGGTTTGAATGTTGTTGATGTGACATATGTACATATGATTAGATGTTATGATGATTGATTATTATTGTTGACATGATTCGTTGATGGATGCAGGTTGACGATAGCTTTCCGATCATACTCACGTTTGGAGTAGAGGGGTCACACACAAAAACCAGAGACATTGAGGGAGAGGTGTGGCAGCAGCCCTGCCACAACCTACTAGCACTCACCCAGTGGCTCGAACTGTAGGTTAACGATTACCTAGTTCAAGAAGACCCACGATGTCGTGAGGGCAGACTGTGACAGCCGCTCACGATGATTCTAAGGGGCACACAATAAGGCAGGGGCCTTATTCCTTAGAGGCCCTTAGTCTCCTACAAGATCACCTGGCGGAGTATTGACTCTAGGGTTTTGACATCTACCAAATTCAGTCAAGAGGCGAGTGGCACCCTTGGAGCACGTAGTGCATCTTGAAGGGCATGTTGTGCAAAGAAAACAGAAAAAGGCAAGTGGCACCCTTGGAGAACATAGTGCGTCTTGAAGGGCACATTGTACAAAGAAAATGGAAATAAGAAAGTGGCACCCTTGGAGCACGTAGTGCATCCTGAAGGGAACGTCGTGATTTTCACTGATAAGTTAATAAACCTAGTGCCTAGAAAACTATGCCTCCTTAGGACCTGGTCGACCTTAAAATAGATGATGGTATGATTAAAAAAAATTAATAACTAAAATTTCCCTTAAAAATTGTCGCCCAGCCTAGTGAAAATTAAAACCTACGTCTAAGTAGAACATGTGGTAAAATAAATAAATAAACATGTAACAAGAAGGGGGGTAAAAAATTCAAACTTATTTATTAAAGTCAAAATTATAATGGAGGATTAAATTTATTAAAAGGGAAAATGGTTGTTTTATCTACACTTTCTAAATTGATTTTTAGTTAAAACGGAAAAAGGGGGAAACTCAAAAGAAAAAGGAAACTTAAAATAAAAAGGAAACTTAAAGAAAAAGTTGAATGTCTAACTTAGTAAGGAATCTAGCCTTTGGAACTTTCTATTTATGAACTCAACTTGGAATTAAGTAAGGCGTAAGTCATTTAAGAATTGTAAGGGAATAATGGGACACCAAAGAGCATTTTTACGAACGATTTTAGGTGGGTGAGGGAAATAGACAAAGTTAATTAATTAATAAAATTGATTTTCCGGTGCAACTAGGGGATCGGGCGACATGTGTACGGGGGAGGTTTTTCCTAATTAAATAATTAAAAAGGGGAAGCTAATGAGGGTTTGGAAAACTAATGAATAAGAAACTCTATAAAAGAGATGGTGGAGGAGGAGTATGGATGACATCTGGCTTGTGAAACATTACGCTGCTGAAATTTTATCTTCACTAAACTTTCTCTTGTGGGAGTTGGGATACCTAGCTCAGGTAATGAGTGGTAGCTCGACCTTGCGAGGTGAGTTGGGTGCTAGCATTCTCTGGTATTTTGTGTGTGGCCCCTTTACAGCTCGGGGGACTCAGGGGGAAGAAGAGTACCCCTAGCATTGGCTGGGAGGTACCGGTGAGGTCACATCAGTTGGCAAGCAGGAGTTGGACGGAGCGCGTGCGGGACAATGACTTCAGATCATTCGCAATTGGCTACAGTACGCAGGTGCACAATTGTATTAATTAATAGCTCAATTTCTTGTTCATGCATTTCTTTATTGTCGAAAGCTCGCTTGCATAGATGTTGTTAAAAGAAAAAGACTTGTTTAGTTATGCATAAGAATTTTTATCTGGGCGATAGTGCGTCATGCGATTTTGCAAGAGGGACTCTAAATTTATAATTTTGAGCCTTGTTTTATTACTGCGTTTTATTTATTCCTTGATTACGTTTTAATTTTATTATTGGTTCTCCACGGAGAAGGTCTGGGTGCATATTTGTGTCTTTATCCTCTATTCTTATCCCTTCAGTTATTAGTTTGTGCCTGAGAAGTCAGCCAAGAGTCGAATTGACTGTCTTCACTCTGGTGTTTAAGACTGAGATTCAAATGCCATGCTTTCCTATGCATGGATAATAATTGTTGGATCCCTTCTCTGCCCCGTGAAGAATTCTCTCCTCAACATTTTCCCTCCTTAGCCTCTGTGATTAATGAGATTTTTCTTTGCGTTTTCTAACTTCTTACCCAGTGATTCAGTATTTATTGAAGAGTTGTCCATTGAACGATTTGTTGTGTATTATCTTTTTATTCAAGCGATTTGTTGTGTATTCTAATTTTTATTTAAACAATTGTTGTATATTCTATTTTTATTTAAACGATTTGTTGTATATTTTACTCCTCTGGATACAATGCTTATTGGTTAGATAAATGTGATGTTATAATTTGTTGATCGAATATTTTAGATGATATTGAGCCAAAATGTTTAGTTTCAATCTTATTCTGAAAAAAATAAAATGTTAAACGCATGCACGCATAAATTGAATGCCTAAAACAAATTTAAAATACATATGATAGTGATAAATTTGAATATCACTTAGATGTATCGTTCCAGTATTGATTCTACTGTTCGTTTAATTTCTCATACTATATGATGGGCATATGGTGAAATGAGGTTAATATTTTGGATATTGTTGTTTTTAATACTATTGGGAAGCTCTCCACAAATTGATGTATAATCTTGTAAACGAATGCACATAATTACTCGTCCAGTAAAATGGTGGTTATTTTAATATCTTCTATGAGTTTATTCAAGTTTCTTGTGGAGATATGTATAGAAAAATGTGTCATTGATGACAGATCCTATATAGTGATTGTTGATTAATGCATTGTTGAAACTCGATTGGCCCTTAAATGAGCTCCTTTGTCACGGTTGATGCATGACGTTGGTTGTAAATTGATTTTTTGCATGACGATTTGTTGTATCACAGTTGTTGCTAAACGAATGATGTATAATGGTAGTTGTATAACTATTACTCCTTAAATGTTTGAATTGTTGAATAACGTGTTTTCTCAACGAATTTTTGTATAAATATTGCTCCTCAATCTTAGCTAATGCTTTTTTTAACAATGCACAGTACATCCCAGCGAGGCACTATCAGTCTTGTTAGTTGTTCGGTTTAGCTCTGAATATCATTTATTACCACACATATTTTTTCCTTGTGATTTTTAATTAAAAACTACTCAGAGAATTAGTTGTTATTTGTAACTATAGTGCATCATTACCACAACGTATCAACATTATTTTTCTAGATTTGATATATCCGAATTCGTCTTGTGGTCAGGGAATTATGAGCCCCATCTTTTTAGTTTCTATTTTCTTTCTTCACTACTGTGTTTGTTAACTATTCATTGACTTAGTTATGTGTTGTCAATCTGTTGTTATCTTTAATAATTTGAAGTGGATAACGTTGTCCAGAACCTTTCTTAGGCCACAATATCAACACTAGTTTTGGACACGGAGCCTTAGATGTGTTGTCAGGGTTTAGTTTGTAAGTTTTAAACCTGTCGAAATTATTGGGATGGTTGAAAAAAATTATTTCAGACTGATATTTTCCATAACTGAATTGTGGTTTACAGTTAAGAGTTTTTATTAAATGTTATTTGGGTTCAGTTAGAATGACTCTAAATGTTGGATAAATTTTAATTTATTTATTGTAAAAATGCTCACTACGTTATTTAATTTATCTATTCAATTAAAGGATGCTCACTCCTTTGTTGCAAGGGGGTTGTAACTGTAGGAAGGTAGGGTACTTTGCCTTTTGTTAATGATAACTAGTAGAGTTGTATTGAATGATTTTAATATAATTAATGTTCATTCTTCATCATGACGAAGGATTTGTAAACTAGGAAGATTGGGGGGAAATTGTGTTTTATGTTATTTGGGTAGGTGTTAGATGAAAAGTTTGTAGTGGAGCATAAACTCTTGATTACTTAAGTTGGAAGGATTTTATTACATATGGTAGTTTACTCTTTTCGTTATTTAAATCTGCTTGGATGAATCTCATAGTTGTCATCTTAAATGACTTGATGTTTGCGTGTTTACCTGAAAGCACCGGAAGGTACCTCCCTTCTTACGACTCACATTTTATTTTAATGAAGGATGGATGAAAATGGTGCACCTAGAATTTAAATAAAATTGTGCCTCAAGTTGGTTACCGCTAGATAGTTGTGTATGTCAGATCTTGCTCACTCGTAAATTAAGGGTCGATCAAAGTTTTTCCCCAATGTTAGGACTGTTTGGTGGTGCGCGGTGGAAGGCCACCAATGTTTGGTTGATGTTATTACTTGTGCACCTTGCATTGTTGATTCATTGATTGTTATTTCTCGCTCGCATTGAAGGTTCGTGTTGCGTGTGTCGGTTTGAGCTATTGTGTTGTTGTTGATGTTGCCCTTAGCTTGTAGGCATTGTCTTGCTTATGTCGGGTGGGTAGCCGTTTTTATTTGTCTATTTTATTATCGCATGTTTCGTCAAGTTGCTTGATGTGCTAGTATGTTGGGTCGTTGTTGTCGTTGTTGCCTTCCTTCTTAAAACAAAACAAAAAAAACTTTTCTTTTTCTTTGCATCGCTTGTAGTCGTAAAGATGGGGTACCTTACATATGGTATCAGAGCGAGTTCAACCCTGCGACTGTGGATCACCATGCTTTCCACTATGGTAAAACCTTGAGTAATAACTTGGCACTAATTAAAACTTTAACGTGTCCATGCGTTGATCTCGATTAGAGGACACCACAGAGGTTCGCAACATGGTGTCGTCGAAGGAGGTGTGACACCTCCAGAAGTGCCCACACCCTCAGATTCTAACCCCCAAGGGGAGGAAGAACAAGTCCTTTGGTTGGATTCGAATGTTGTAAGAGATAATGATGGTCTGACAAGGCCCTTCCAGGGAACGTCAGAGGCCTTGATTCACCATCTGTACTGAGATGATCCCAGGGCGCATGTACCCCTAAAGGTCCACAGCGCGCCCCAACAAGTACCATTAGCTTCACTGAGAACTAGAGAAGGATAATTTCTCAAGCCCATGAGTGTCATGGATGGCTCAACCCTCGAGGCATGGCTAGAGAGCAAGGTAATGTGCTTCACACTTCGCAATTACGACCTCCAACATGAAGGTTCGCATGGTGGTCTTTCAACTGAAAGGGGATCTCTCTTCTATGGTGGAAGACGCTCCCTCTCACAATTTGTTAGGGTCCTAACCTACACATAGGTAGAACAATATATTCGGATGTAATAAAGGTCAATATTAATAAGGCCTTGCAATAAAATAGAATAAGTCGAATGTAAGAAGACCTAATAGAAGCTTCCACTTCTAGAAGGATATTCCTCTAGATGCTTCTTTTGATAGACATATTTAGTATAAATAGGAGTCGAGGGTATGAGAACCCTAGCTTGGATATTATTGTAATAGAGCTCTACTCAACTGGAGGTTTCCCCCTCGAGGAGGCCCGTGAACATTGCTTTCATAATCAAAGTGTTATTTATGTTGTTATTCTTATATCATTTCAGTGCTATTGTGGTGATTGTTCTGGTTATATTGTTGTTATTCTGCCATTTCTAGCATTTTATTTATGTTTTGCATACTTTTTATATCTAGTTTATTACAAGTGATATCAAAGAACTTTCCTTGGCATAAATTGTGGGTAATTTTTTTTTTCATGGTAGAGACGTGTTTTGGCATCTTTAATCCACAGATATCTGTCATTACGTGCATAAAACTGCGATTGAGGGATTCATGCATGTAGGAAATCCAAGTGTTTCTTAAGCACACATCTGTTGGCCACCCTTGTAACCCCTGTTTGTACCCCTTTGAGTGCTAGCACATTAGACAACACCTGTGTACGGATTGACCTAGATTTCCTGAGGCCCTCTTAAGATAAACCGATCGGCCGCCTGACTGCTATAGTGTCACCGAGAACAACACTCGGGAAGATACTCTCTAGTACTTGGGTAGTCATGTAGTACGGCTAAGGGTACGGTCTATCCCCCTTAGTTAGTGCCCTGATATATTGGGTCGAGTACTATTGTTGGACCTCGCACGTATATCAAAGAGCTATAGCACAAGGCAAACCCTTGTCTGTAGAACCCTTGAATACCTAACCCTTGGGGACAGAAACATAAACAAATTAAAACAGACAAGATCTATTGTCGCGCAACTTTTTTCGGGTTTCAAAGTAACTACAATTTTCTTCCTGGTTAAGCATTTGGGCATTTCATCACCACAGTATTCTTCAGACCGGAGTATAAGTTCGCAGATGTTAAAAAAAAAAATTGGAAATTTTTTCACCATTATTTGAGACCTATTCCATTGGATTCATCTATTCTCCCTTATCACATTCATACATATCATTTTTCGGCAAAAATTTTTACCCCACCCACCCCTTTTTGGTTCCCTCGTCCTCATGGCCCATACCCACAACCAAGACTTGGAAGCTCACTTCAATACCTTGCAATCTAGTCTCATCGAGACACAACAAGAAGTGAAACAACTTAGTGTCAATGTTGCCATCATCAATACAACCATGTAGTCCTCAATGGAGGAAATCAAACAAGACCTGACCACCCAGCTTGAATCTGTCTTTTCGTCACTCTGCACCAAGCTTCATATCCCTACAGATAACCCTTCCTCCGACTCACCCCCACATACTGAAGGTGAACATTCCTCTCATTCCCATAACTTTCAGCACCATCACTTTCAACGTGACCTACGCCTTTCGCAGGTGGATGTGACCGAATTTGATGGCTCGGACCCCACTGGTTGGGTAACCCAAATGGAACATTATTTCTCTTTATACGACATTACAGATGACTTGTCCAAACTCTGGTATGGTGTTCTCCATCTAGATCAAGAACGTTGGCAATGGTGGAAATGGAGAAAAACTTATCGTCAAGGGTATATTGCTTGGACACACTTTGTGGCAGATCTTTATGAACGCTTTGACACTGACACCAACCATTTGGGTCGTTTGACAAAGTTGAAACAATCAGGAACAGTGGAAGACTTTATAGCTACCTTTGAGCACCTGTCTTTTCGGACAGAGGGCATGTCTGATGCCTTTTACCGAGAGTCTTTTATCAGTGGCCTCAAGGATGAGATTCGGGCCCATGTCCTCATGACTCAGCCTCAGAGTTGGGTGGAGGCTACTAAAAGAGCTAAAGAAGCACAATAGGTTGTATCTTCTAAAAACCGGAAACCCTACTTTATCCCTCGCCCTAAACCAGTAAATTCCACTACACCCTCCGCTCCACTAAAGATCCAAAAATTGAGAAGGGTTGAAATGGTTGAACGCCAACTCAAAGGCCTTTGTTATAATTGTGATGAAAAATATTTCCCGGGCCACAAGTGTAAGGAACAAAATTGTTTTATGCCCATCTCCGAGGATATTTTGGAAGAGGATGTTGAAACTCCCTTTGTGTCTGAGTCACCTGAAACCACTGACATAACCCCTCCCTCGGACCCTCCCAAAGTAGAACCAGTCATTTCCCTCAATGCTCTCACTTGCTTCTAAGCTCCCTAAACCCTCAAGCTAATCAATTACATCAAGCATCAGAAGGTCATCATTCTGGTTGATACTGGAAGCACCCATAATTTTATTCATCTTTGCATTGCCCAAGAAACTCATTGCTACATCCATGTCATCGATAATTTCCAAATCATGATTGTCAATGGTGGTTCCATGAAATGTGGAGGGCGTTGTGAAAATGTGTGTCTCCAAATTGGTGACTACCACCTGAAATCTCATATGTTTGTTATCGACATGGGCGGTTGTGACATTGTGTTGGGTGCAGACTGGCTAAGGACTTTGGGTCCCATTCTCATGGATTTCAAGGAATTAACCACGCAATTCGATCAGGAGGGCCACCAATATAAGTTCCAAGGAATCATCGTCAATTCACCTAAGATCATTAGTTCCCATCGCATGGAAAAGCTGCTCAAAAAAAGGCATTCTAGTGTTATTGCCCAACTCCATGCCATACAAGCAATAGAGACACCCTCAGTGCCACAAGACCTCCAAGCCATCATTTCTAAACATCAAGTGGCATTTTCCACTCGCCAGAGACTCCCTCCTTCCCATGGTGTTCATGATCATTCCATTCCCCTTATACCCGGAAACCTTCCTCCTAATATATGTCTGTATCGTCACCCATTTTCCCAAAAAAATGAATTTGAGAAAATGGTCCATGAACTCCTTAATGCAGGCATTATCCGCCCTAGTACGATCCCCTACTCTTCTCCGGTGGTTATGGTCCTGAAGAAAGAAGTTTCTTGGAGAATGTGTCCTGACTTTCGTTCCCTCAACAAACTTACCATTAAAGACAAATTTCTCATTCATGTCATTGATGACCTCCTGGATGAATTGAGTGGCACCCAATTCTTTACTAAACTTGATCTTCGGTTCGGCTATCACCAGATACGTATGAAAGAGGCAGACATTCCCAAGACTGCCTTTAGAAATCATGAGGGCCACTATGAGTTTTTGGTCATGCCCTTTGGCTTGTGCAATGCCCCCTCCACCTTACAAATCCTCATGAATCATGTCTTTCGTCCTTTTCTACGTCATTTTGTCTTATTTGTCTTTGATGATATCCTCATCTATAGAAAAACCTGGACAGACCATCTTTCTCATGTGGATCGAGTTCTCCATCTACTCTCTCAGCACCAAATTTTCCTGAGACAGTCTAAATGTTCTTTTGGCGCCTCAAAAGTAGAGTACTTGGGTCATCTGGTTGGCAAGGGCGGTGTAAGGGTGGATCCTAAAAAGATTGAAGCTATGCAAGATTGGCCTCACCCAAAGACTCTCAAAAGATTGCATGGATTTCTAGGCTTAACAAGTTATACCACAAGTTTGTTAAGAATTATGGAAAAATTGCAGCACCTCTCACTGCTCTCCTAAAAAAGAACTCTTTCTCTTGGACTCCAGTCGTTGCTCAAGCTTTTAAAACCTTGAAGATGTCCATGTGAACCACTCCATTCATGGCCCTTCCTAATTTCACAAAGACCTTTGTCTTAGAATGTGATGCTTCAGGGAAAGGAATTGGTGTTGTCCTTATGCAAGAGGGTCAGCCTTTGACCTTTACCAGCAAGCAACTATCTAAAAGAAATATGGGCAAATCAATCTATGAAAAGGGAATTTTGGCTATTTTGCATGTCGTTGATCTATGGCGCCCTTATCTATTGGGGAGACGCTTCATTAAGACAAACCATCAAAGCCTCAAGTATTTTCTAGAGTAACACATTTCCTCCAAGTATTCATTGACGATATTTTGATCTACTCTCGGAAGATGGAGAAGCATGACGAGCACTTGCGCTTGGTGCTATAGTGTCTATGAGAGAACAAATTGTTTGGGAAGTTGTCGAAATGCTCATTTTATCAATCAAATATTATTTACTTAGGGCATGTCATCTTCAGTGAAGGTATCGTCGTGGATCCAACAAAGGTCAAGGATATTATGGAATGGCCTGCGCCGACGAATTTCCCTGAAGTGTGTAGCTTCATGGGTTTAGTTGGATACTATCAACAATTTGTTGAGGGTTTTTCAAAGATAGCAAATCCTATCACGGAATTGCAGAAGAAGAACAAAAGTTGTTTGGATCGAGAAATGCGTGGAAGCATTTCGGAGGCTCAAGGAGTCGTTGACACCAACACCGATACTAAAGGTCCCTAACATGGAAGTGAACTTCTTGGTATGCAGTGATGCATCCAAGGAAGGCTTAGGTGGAGTCTTGATGCAAGACGGTCGAGTGATCGCTTACATCTCGAGAAAGTTGAGACGGCATGAGAAGAACTATGCAACACACGATTTGGAGTTATTAGCCATTGTTTATGCCTTGAAAGTTTGGAGACACTACCTTATTAGATGAAAATTTGAACTAAAAATGGATAGATGTTGGTCTATGGGATAGATTCCATCTTTCCAACCCGACTTGGTTTACTTGTACTTAAATTCTTGCAAGAAGAGTTGGAAGAACCAAGTGACATCCAAAGGATTTTTCAAATCATTGAAGTTCATCAGAAAAGAGAAATGCTAAATGAGAAATCCGAAGTGTAAATGTGTTGAAACTACATAGAATAGATTTAGCTAAACAATAATACACACATTTGCAGAGATAATTGGAGAAAGAATAAGAAGGAGAGAAAGAATGAAAGAATTCTCATTAACCATTGTGAATAATGACTAATTTACACATGATATACTTTGTATAACTCAATGAGTGTGCATTGGATGAGAACCAATGTGCCATAGTGGTGGTCTAGAGTGATTTGGACACACACCAAAAGTTACGGGAGTGAACTGCCACCTAGTCTAGTCTCTCAGGCAGTTACGGGAGTGAACTGCCACCTAATCTAGTCTCTCGGGCAGTTACGGGAGTGAACTGCCACCTAGTTGAGTTAACTAGTCAACTAGTCTTCAGTTAACTGATTGAATAGAGAGTAGTGAGGAGTTAACTCACGAAATCAAGGATAATGCCCCAGTTTGGTGATGATACCAAGGCAAGGTCGAATTATCATGGTGATGATCCCAATGTTGCATGGTCACAAAACCAATGCAACATATAAACTCAACTCAACTAGTCAAACTGAAGTGTCAATTGAAAGAGAATATTCTCCAGGTGGAATATTCTCCCCTAAAATATAGGAGACTGGATAATTGCTAATTATGACTAATAAACAAGGAAAAACCTTAGGAAAAATAAATATTGGGTGTGTGTGAAGTAACTCCAACACCCCCCCTGAACATTACTATGCTGAAAATAAAGAATGGGTCACAGCAACAAGGCCATGTTAGGTACCCAAATAAAAAAGATACACTGAAAATGAAGTGAAGAAAGAGGGAAAACCTCATGGGAAAACCCCCCCTCAAGGTACAATGTATGTAAAAAGAAAAACCATAGTTGCTAGGCAATTGTGTCCTTCATTGCAAGACGACTTCGCAGAGAATGGAACTTCTGCTCAGTGAAGGTCTTGGTGAATATGTCTGTTGTTTGTTCTACTGAAGGACATAACTGTAAGTCGATGATCCCCTCGTGTGCTAAGTCCTGAATTTAGTGCATGTGGATCTCGATGTGCTTCGTCCGCTACCTCTGAAATGGATCTATATAGAACTTCAGAGTGCTCTCGTTATCACACCAGATGACGATTGACCGATGAAACTGAATGCCCAACGCAGTGAGAAAATGTTGTAGCAACATAGTCTGAATGGTTATGTCAACTACCCCTCTATACTCTACCTCGGCTAAACATAGAGCAATGGCAGCTCGCTTCTTGCTCGACCAATAGATAGGCCTGGAACCAAGACTGAGTGAGTAACCAGATGTGGACTTGTGATCGGTGCTATCCCTAGCCTCGTCGGAATCAATAAACTTGATGATATCTAATGTAGATTTTGTTGCATAATGAATCCCAAAGGTGATGGTGCTCTGTACGTATCGAAGGATACGCTTTGCATCTTTCCAATGTAGCTCATGTCGCTCCTGCATGAACCTGGAAATTGAACCAAATGCATATGAGAGGTCTGGTATGGAGTGTGTGAGATACAACAAACTCCCCACTAGTTTTTTGTACAGTGTGTTGTCAACCAGTGGAGTCTCCCCGCCATCCTAAAGTTTGACTCCTGATAGGAAACGAGTCGGAGCAGACTTACAGTCTATCATGTGAAATCTCTCAAGGAGATCTCGTGCATACTTGGCTTGAGATAGTTTGATGCTTGATGCATCCTGACTGATCTCAAGTCTAAGGAAGAAGTTCAGCAGACCCATGTCCATCATAAAAAACCTTTCATGTAGAATCATCTTGACTGCATCAATCATTGAAGTCGAGCAACCGGTGATCAACAAATCATCAACATACAGAACTAAAGTAGAAGTGAATCGGTCGTCATGAGCATGTAGACATTTGGGTCTGATTTACAACGTACAAAGTTCTGTGACAACAGGTAGGAATCCATCTTGGCTTACCAAGCCCTCGGAGCCTCCTTGAGGCCATAAAGGGACTTCTTTAATCGACAGACCAAAGATGAGTTCTGCATAAATCCCTGGGGTTTCTCCATATAGATATCCTCAAAGAGATCACAATGAAGAAATCCATTATTCACGTCCATCTGATGAACTTCTCATCCCTTGGTTGTCGCAATGGGAAGTGTCAATCCTATGGAATCCATCTTCGCTATTGGAGTGAAGGTCTCATCATAGTCAATACTATGAACCTACTAAAAACCTTTGGCGACAAGCCTGGATTTGTATTTGTTGATATGTCCATCCGTTGCACTCTTAATCCTGCAGATCCATCTTCATTTGACAAGTTTCCTCCCAGAAGGAAGGGGAACCAGATCCCAAGTCTGTTTCTCGAGGAGGGAGTTATACTCCTCCTTCATGGTGGATTCCCAAAAGGGATTTCCAGTAGCCTCACCATAAGACTGTGGATTTGAAGACTTAACCAAGAAAAGATGTCTGGAGGGAAATGGTTCGGTGGTAGTGAGTGAAACAGGAGGCTCCTCGAAATCAGATCGACTCCTCCTAGTATCGGTTGGATCACCAACGATATCCCCTGCATCCTGAAGAGTATTTTGTGCCCACTTGGGCCTCTGCTTTGGCTCTGCAACTGCATCTGTATGATATGACTATGCATCTGATTGTACTAACTTTGAATCTGAATCATTTGAGTCCTCTGAATCATAATTCTCGTCTGAAGAAGAGTCACCATGTACATGTTCATCATGTCAGACAGGTAGAAGAATGGAGGTGTCTGGATGTGGTTGTTGAGGTGCATGCAAGACACTTTCCTCGAATTGGACACTATGCTCAATGATGAACCTGCCCAAGGAAAGATCAATAAGTCGATATCCCTTCACACCCTCGGGGTATCCAACAAAAATGAACTCATTGCTCTGTGGATCAAGTGCCTTCCTCTTTTCAGAGGGAATCTGGGCCCATGCACGTGAACCAAAAATATGAAAGTGGGTCACTTCCAGTTTGAGGCCGCTCTATGCCTCATAAGGGGTATTATCCTTGACTAATCTATGGGGAGATCTATTTTGGATGTATGTTTCACAATTAAGTGCTTCGGCCCATAGTCTTTGAAGTAGTGACTTTGCATGCAACATGCAAGATGCCATCTCCTTTAGAGATCGGTTTTTCCGCTCAGCAACTTCGTTTTGTTGCAGAGTATAGGGAACTGTGTGCTGCAATTGAATCCCTGCCTCATGGAAAATATTATGGATCTCATGATTTACATACTCTCCCCCGTTATCAGTTCAGAGGACTTTGATCTTCTTTCTAAACTGTGTCTCAACCAAGGCTTTGAAATCTTTGAGGTGTTGAAGGACCTCGGATTTTTTCCTGAGAAAGTAGATCCATGTAAAATGTGAGAAATCATCAACAAAAATGAGAAAAAACCTCACTTTGTTGATAGATGGATCCATAAGATCACTATGGATCATATTTAAATGTGAAGAGGCTCTCTGAGACTTTCCCTTGTCGAATTTCTCTTGAGGGTGTTTCCCGAGAACACATCCCTCACACACTCCCTTGGAGAAATGGATGTCTGGTAGACCATCAACCAATCTTTGTTTTCTAAGTTGTTTCTTGTATATGAAATTCAAATGTCCAAACCTTTTGTGCCATATCCTACTACTTTCATTAGCATGAGTAAGCAGTAAAGCAGAATCAGGTTCAATGAATTCAGAAAAAGTATACAATCTAGAATGATGATTTACCTCACCGGTAGAAACCCTGGAGTTGGTTTGCATGTCGTAGATGTCCACGTAATTTGGTGTGAAGATGACTTTATTTTTGGTGCCATAATTCATCATCTGATACACAGAGAGAAGGTTGACAAAAATTTTGGGAATGTGCAACACATTCTTGAAGCTTCCATTGGTGAGTTCAATCCTTCCTTTGTCGGTGACTTCGACAAAAGAGTTGTCCCCCATCAGAATAGGAGGTTATTTGCATGCATCCAAAGAAGAATAGACTCCTTCTGATGCATCCATGTGATGTGATTCTCTTGAATCAACGATCCAAGCATCAAGAGAGGAGTTGATTGCAATCAAGGCATGGCTAGAATTTGCTTTCTTGGAATTAAGATCTTCTGGCTTCTTCTTCTCTGCACCCTCGGAGATGTGATCTCCAAGGTTGTTTTGTTGAAGTATTTGAGGCATCATATCTATTTTTTTTTTCATGCATGCGGATTATGAATGGAATACTTTGTGACAGTACGTGCATTTCTCCCCTTTTCTTCCCTTTTCCCCTTTGGATCTGGAGGCATCGGTGAAGGGTTTTGTGTACCCTTCCTTCTTCGGATGTGCATGATCTTTTCGTTTATATTTATCTTTAGATTTATGATATTTGTGGCTGCCATCATGCACAGTGAGTGCATGCGCCCTTGGGCCTTTGATTGTGCCCATGTTGATGAGCTTGGTTTGTTCTTGTGTCAGGGATTCGATAAAGTCCTTAAGAGAAGGCATCTTCCAAGTGGCTCCAGAGGCATATCTGACAGTATGGAATGTGGATACGAATACAGAGAATTCGGGAACAAGCTTGGAGAGAATGGTGAGAACCATTTGTTTCTCCTCCTTCAATTTATCAACCCCGCAAGCTTTGAGTTGCGATAGTAAATCCTTGAATTTTGTAAAGAAATCTTAGATATTCTTGAAGCTTTTTGGATACAATGTGAGCAGCTCTACCTCCAGCATGTGTCCCCTCATCTCATCCTGTTTTCCAAAGAGCCCTTCCAAGGTGGTCCAGACTTCATTGGGAGTCTTACAGGAATATATGTGAAAAAGGAGATCGGGAGAAATAAGACTGCAAATTGTTTTGAGTGCCTCATCTATGCGATTTAAGTACTTGGATTTTTCTATGGCTGATGTCGGTTTTGTATCTATATTCAAGGTTAACCTATACAACCCTTTGGTTCAGAGATGTATGGCTATTTTCTCCTTCCATGCAAAATAGTTGTAAGGTGTAAGAATGAATTCTTTTTGGAAATCCATATTTTCGTTGTCTTCAATCTTTTGTACCTGCAAAACATTTTGGTGTAGCTTTTGCTTAGCAGTCTATCGGCTTTGATACCATGTAAATGTGTTGAACCTACACAAAATATATCTAGATAAACAATAATACACACATTGGTAGAGAGAATTAGAGAAAGAAGAAGAAGGAGAGAAAGAATGAAATAATTCTCATTAACCGTTGTGAATAATGAATAATTTACACATGATATACTCTATATAACTCAATGAGTGCGCACTGGAGGAGAACCAATGTGCTATAGTGGCGGTCTAGAGTGATCTAGACACACACCAGCAGTTACAGGTGTGAACTTCCACCTAGTCTAGTATCTTGGGTAGTTACGGGAGTGAACTACCAACTAGTTGAGTTAACTAGTCAATTAGTCTTCACTTAACTGACTGAACAAAGAGTAGTGAGGAGTTAACTCAGGGAATCAAGGGTAATGTGCCAGTCTGGTGATGATACCAAGGCAAGGTCGAATTAGCATGGTGATGATCCCAATGTTGAATGGTGACAAAA
>ML807146.1:362566-373317 GCA_009831015.1 Picea engelmannii
TTCTGGTTACTAAAACTACATGCTAGAGCACCTAAAATTGGAAGTGCAACCGTAACAAATCAGCAAAGAACACTTGGACTGTTGGTTGTTATAAAACAGCAGCAAATACTTTACCTAGCAGTTGAAACTTAGAGCCTAACTGTAGGCAAGCTGATAGGACCTATAAAATCTTTAGTTCAATGGCCTCGATTAGATCTAGCCAAGTCTAATCAATGGGTGAGATCTCATCCAAAAATCTCACTAAGGAAACCCACTTTCCTTAGTTGCTTTATGTATATTAATTCACCCACATTGTGAATTAATTGTCACTTTATGACTTAAGTGACATATTTCACTTTTGACTTAAAACTCATAAGTCAAAGTGAAATTAGAATCATAAAGTAAAGTATAAGGGTAATAGTCTTCTCCCTTTGTGCTTAGAGACTCATAA
Source organism: Picea engelmannii (assembly GCA_009831015.1). Lineage (NCBI taxonomy): Eukaryota > Viridiplantae > Streptophyta > Pinopsida > Pinales > Pinaceae > Picea > Picea engelmannii. The sequence continues at coordinate 362,997 of ML807146.1, forward strand.
GCACATGAGGACCACTTCCCGAGGTACCCAAATCCCAACACCTCCTTTCATGGAGGCTTAGGCCCTCTTTTATTTGTGGTTGTTGTTCTTGCTTGGAAGAGGGCGCACCTATAGCAGGGAGGTCTTGCAGAGGTCAGATTGCTTTGAGGACAGTTCCAGTGGAGAGGTAGCTCACATATTCAGAGTTGTGTGCAAGGGTTTCTCCATCAGAGCTTCAGGGAGCAAGGGCACTTCATTTCGGTGGATTGGGCAACATTAGAGGAGGGCGCACCATGCTTGGGTGCATCTTTCATCTTGGACTTGTATAGCAACTTGAGCGAAGCTGTCATTGTATCAAGTTTATTTGTTTCATGTATTTGTTGTATTCCACCTTCTTTACTTCACATATATAGACTTATATTCCAAACTGGTTTTCCCCGGGGGGGTTTTATCCAGGGTCATGTTGACCAAAAATACCTGTGTTCATTTTCATGTATGCTAGAGTTTAGAATAGCATTATTTCAGCAGTAAAGATCTAGAGGTGTGTTACATATTTTATGGTATGCATGTGCTAACTTGTTGGTGACTAAAACTACATACTGGAGCACCGAAAAGCCTATGTAACCTTAACTACAACAGCAGTGAAGTTCCTGATCTGTTTGCTGATTTAAAACAGCAGCAAACAAGTGTGTGACAACAGAAACTTAGAACCATCTTGAGGACAAAGACAAACCTAGATGGCAGCCTCTTAGGACCTCAGAAAATCTTCATGGTATCAGAGCCCTTCGTGGCTGATTTTTGCGGATTTTTTGACAGAATTTTGTGGACAGTCCTAGACAGCTTTTGGGCAGATTTTGTGGACAGCCATTGACAGTGTTTAGTGGCAGCTTGTTGGAAGAATTTTAATGGAGAGTTGTAGGACAGTTTGTGGACATTTGATCAGCCTCTTTTCACACCTACTTGCTAGGAGTGAGGCTGATTTTTTTACAACCTCTTTGTCCTAGAGGACCTGGAACTATGGGATATAGTTCAGGTTACCGTTGTTGTTCCTCCTGCTACTACTCCAGTCTTGGCAGCGGAGTTCAGGAAGAGGAACAACAAGGCAAAGAGAACTATGTGTGATGCAGTGAGAGATCACATTATACCCCACTTGACTGGTAAAGACTATGCATATGAGATGTGGGCATCCTTGTGCAAGCTTTACCAGAGCTCTAACCAAAACCGGAAGATGGTTTTTGTTCGAGAGACTCAAGAACATTCGTATGCTCAAGACTGAGTCAGTTACTTCTTACCTTGGCAGATTCACTCAGATCAAAGATGAGCTTGCAGCCGTCGGAGAGATAGTGGACCCAGACTCTATAGTGAGGACAGCCTTAAACAGTTTTACAAACCATGGGGTCCATTTGTTCGAGCCATTGTTGACCGGGAGATCATGCCTACTTGGGAGAGACTTTGGGATGATTTCATCGAGGAGGAGACGAGACTCACATCAAAGACTTCTAGACAGCAACAGACATTGCAGGGTGATGAGGATCTTGCTCTTTGGACAAAGGGCAAGAAGAAGGTCGGCAAGGGAGCTCGACAAGGTCCCAAGTTTGGGGTCACGCCACAGGGAGAGAGCAGTAGTGGGAAAAAGAGAGATATGAGCAAACTGAAGTGCCTTGCTTGTAAGAAGATGGGGCACTATGTTGGACAGTGTCCAAACAGGAAGAAGAAGAAGGGTGGTATGTCAGCTATAGCAGAGAAGGCAGAGTTTCAGACATTGTTTGAGAGGGAGTGTGCCTTCCTTATTTGTTGCACTTTAGTTGAGACGACACCCAGTACATAGACAGCGGGGCTTCGAGCCACATGACTGGTGTGAGGGAACATTTGACCAATCTCAGAGATACAGAGGTCAAGATGGAGATTGCTCTTGGTGATGACACCTTAGTCAGAGTTGTTGGGCGTGGCATAGTTACCTTTCAGAGAGACGGCATGCCACCTATTTCGTTCAGGGATGTTCTCTACGTCCCTGGGTTGAAGAAGAATTTGATTTCAGTTTCCACCCTCCAGGATAGGGGTCTTGAGGTGTCCTTCAGAAGGAAAAGGTCCTCATACACACTAAGGGGTCATGTCTCACCTCAAGGCAAGTGATTGGAGTGAGGGATGGGAAACTATTTAGATTTCTTTTTCAACCACTTCATGCTTTGGTAGCGAGTAGCGACAACAGTAATCAGTTATGTGAGTTATGGCATCGAAAGATGGCTCACCTTCATCATGGGGCTCTTGGAGGACTCAGAGAGGTTGTGACAGGAGTGCCACAACTCAGTTTAGAGCATAAGGAAGTGTGTAGAGGGTGTGCGCTTGGTAAGTTTATCGAGGCTTCTTTTCCTAGTAGTGACACCAGGTCAGTTGGGGTACTGGATTTAGTACACACAGATGTGTGTGGGCCCATGTCTCGGGCATCCTTGAGTGGTCATGAGTACTATCTCACATTCATTGATGACTACTCAAGGAAGACTTGGATATATTTCCTTAAGACCAAGAGTGAGGTCTTCAAGAGATTCCAAGAGTTCAAAACTCTTGTGGAGAACCAAACAGGAAAGAGGATCAAGGTCTTGCGGTCAAATAACGGAGGTGAGTATTCCTCCAATCAGTTTGTAGACTTTTGTGCCCATGTTGGGATCAGAAGACAGATAACCGTGCCTTACACCTCCCAGCAAAACAGGGTAGTCGAGAGGAAGAACTGGGTGATCACAGGTGCAGCAAGATCTATGCTGCATGATTAGAGTTTGCCTCATTACCTATGGGAAGAGATGAGTGCCACTACAGTTTACCTGCAGAACAGGACTCCCCACAGGATTTTGGGGAAGATGACTCCTAAGGAGGCCTTCACCGGTAGGAGGCTCGATGTCGACCACATCAGGATTTTTGGTTGCTTGACCTATTCTCATGTCCCCTCCGAGAAGAGGACAAAGCTCGACCCCACATCCCAGCAGGGGATACTAGTTGGATACTCAAAGCTCTCCAAAGCCTATCGGATTTACATTCCATCACTACGGAGAGTGGTGAGCAAAGATATTATATTTGAGGGTAGGGATTTTCAGAGATCTCTCGAGTCGAGAGTCAGTGTTGAGGATGATGCAGAGGCACAAATTGATGTCTCAGAGGGAGCACAACCTCAAGTTTCTGGTACGCCAGTTTCTGGGGTGACAAGGTTACCTTGCACAGCTTCAAGTTCACAGTCACAAGGAGTTCAAGCAGAGGGGGCAGAGGCTTCAGAATCTTGGAGTGTTGAGGCTAGGCCTGAGGCAAATACTCTTGGGCAGGGAAATCTTACTTCTCCTTTGACTACTTTAGGGAAGAGAAAACCGAGATGGTTTCAAGAGACCCTGAAGGAAGCCAAGGAGAACGTAGGAGAGCCCAAGAGACAGTTCAGAGAGAGAAAACCTCCAGAGAGGCTTGGGTCCTATTTGGCTATGTTGACGAGTATCTCAAATACCGAGCCACAGACATTGGCGCAGGAAGTTGACCAACATGTTTGGCGAGAGGCCATGCTGGAGGAGTATGACTCCATTATGTGCAACGATGTTTGGGAGGTGGTTCTGAGGCCAGTGGGGAAGGTTGTGACTTCCAGGTGATTGTACAAAACCAAGTATGTTGCAGATGGCAGCATAGAGAAACACAAGGCCCGATTTGTGCCGCGAGGATTCTCTCAGATAGAGGGAGTCGATTATGATGAGACATTCACACCAGTTGCGAGATACACCTCGATCAAGAGTATTATTGTCATAGTGACGGAGATGGGTTGGAGGATACATCAGATCGATGTAAAGACCACATTTCTCAATGGCTTTATAGAGGAGGAGGTGTACATTGAGCGGCCACAGGGGTTTGAGGTGAGTGAAAGGGAGTCTCACATGTGCCTTTTGAGAAAGGAACTATATGGTCTGAAGCAAGCTCCCAGAGTTTGGTATTCACGTATTGACACATACTTGCTTCAGATGGGTTTTGAGAAGAGCGATGTTGATCCTAACCTCTATTTCATCATTAGAGGTGAGGACATGCTTATTCTCATTTTGTATGTGGATGACTTGTTCAGCACAGGCGCAAAGAATCTCATAGCTGAGTGCAAGTTGGGACTTGAATCAAAGTTTGAGATGAGTGACATTGGGTTGATGCACTATTTTCTGGGTATGGAGGTATGGCAGGAGGAGGGTCACATATTTCTCGAGCAGGGGAAGTATGTTGCAGATATTCTGAGCAGGTTTCAGATGGAGGACTGCAGGCCTATGTCGACACCCATGGTCACCAACTGGAAGAAGCTTAGTGCTTCAGATTCCCAGTTGGTGGATGTTACAGTTTATAGACAGTTCATCGGTTCATTGATGTATCTGGTCAACATTAGACCAGATATTTGTTTTTCCGTGAACACTCTCAGCCAGCATATGGTAGAGCCAAGGAGTGTTCACTGGATTGGGGCAAAACATGTGTTGAGGTACATTGTTGGGTCAGTTGATTATGGCCTAGACTATATCAGAGGTGATGGAGTCAGTTTGGTTGGCTACACAGACTAAGACTGGGCAGGATGTCCTAATGACAAGAAGAGCACCTCAGTGTGTTGTTTTGGTTTGGGGTCAGGACTTGTTTCCTGGTTCAGCCGGAAACAAAAGTCAATTGTTTTGAGTTCCGCCGAGGCTGAGTATATGGCGGCCAATCAGGCTAGTTGCGAGGCCATTTGGCTTCGTAAGATGCTTGTAGGATTATTTGGTCAAGAATTGCCTCCAACCGTCATACACTGCGATAATCAGAGTTGTATCAAACTCTCTGAGAATCCAGTTTTCCATGACCGATCGAAGCATATTGAGATCAGATATCACTCATCAGAGATTGAGTTCAGAGAGGGGCAGTATAGTTACAGTATATACCGACTGACGAGCAAATTGCAGATATTCTAACCAAGGCCCTACCAAGGGGCAAACATGTCTACTTCAGAGACTTGATGGGCTTGGTGAGAAACACTTTCCTCGGTAAGAGGGAGTGTTGAGATTTGTGTACCATGGGAAGTGGTCCCCTTGTGTTTGTGAGCCTCTAAACACAAGTGGGAAATACATTGGTACTATGTACCTTGTACTTTATGTCTAATTTCATTTTGACTTGGGAGATTTAAGTCAAAAGTGAAATTTGGTCATTTTAGTCTAAAATGATTATTAATTCACTTTGTGGGTGAATTAGGAGACATAAAGTGAACTTAGGGAACTTAACCCAAAGTGGGTTTGTGAGTGAGATTATTATGGGATGATCTCAACCTTTGATTAGAGATGGGATGGCATGATATCATCCATCCATCTTTTAGGTTTTCCTTATGGAGGTTCAAGAGGGGCGCATAGGGCAAGGAGAGGCTCATTACTCTTATGTTCACTTGGAGAGTTTGAGAGAGAGCAATGAGGTGAGGATGGACACTATGGTTGAGGGAAGCTTGGGCACCTCCTTTCATGGAGGACTCATGGAGGCTTAGGCCCTCTTTTATTTGTGGTTGTCGTTCTTGCTTGGAGGAGGGCGCACTATAGGAGGAGGGCGCACTATAGGAGGAGGGCGCACCTATAGCAAGGAGGTCTTGCAGTGGTCACATTGCTTTGAGGACAGTTTCAGTGGAGAGGTAGCTCACATATTCAAAGTTGTGTGCAAGGGTTTCTCAATCAGATCTTCAGGGAGCAAGGGCGCTTCATTTCAGTGGATTGGGCAACATTAGAGGAGGGCGCACCATGCTTGGGCGCATCTTTCATCTTGGACTTGTATAGCAGCTTGAGAGAAGTTGCCATTATATCATGTTCATTTGTTTCATGTACTTGTTGTATTCCACCTTGTTTACTCCATATATATAGATTTATATTCCAAACTGGTTTTCCCCAAGGGGGTTTTATCCAGAATCATGTTGACCAAAAATACTTGTGTTCATTTTCATGTATGCTAAAGTTTAGAATAGCATTATTTCAGCAGTAAAGATCTAGAGGTGTGTTACTATGCATGTGCTAACTTGTTGGTGACTAAAACTACATGCTAGAGCACCTAAAATCCTGTGTAACCTTAACTACAACAGCAGTGAAGTTCCTGATCTATTTGCTGATTTAAAACAGCAACAAACAAGTGTGTGACAGCATAAACTTAGAGCCATCTTGAGGTCAAAGACAGACCTAGATGGCAGCCTGTTAGGACCTCAGAAAATCTTCAATGAGGTCAACTTTCGTAAGGGAAGGGTGTTCGTCAAGCCAGTAGGGTCAAGCGAGAAGATGTACAGGATGATTGGGGTTCGAGAAGAGAAGGTGTACAAGCTTCAATTTCAGCTAGGGAGAGCATTGGTCAATACAACCATAGACATGGGAGAGTTGTAGCACAGGAGGATGGTGCACATACACTTTGGTGCACTGGAGCACTTGAGACAGGCACTCATAGGGTTGCCTAAGTACACAGCAGAAAAGCATGACCCTTGCAAGGGTTGTGCAATGGGCAAGTATGCCTAGAGACCATTTCCACCAAGCGAGCACAAGTCCAAGGGAGTATTGGACTTGATTCATTCAGAGATATGTGGTCCGATCAGCGTGGAGTCAAAGAGTGGCTTCAAATATTTTGTTATGTTCATAGATGGCTACTCCAAGGAGACCTAGATTTACTTCCTGAAGGCCAAGGATGAGGTCTTCAATAGGTTCCAGGAATTCAAGGCTCTAGTAGAGAACCAGACTGGCAGAAACATCCGGGTTTTGAGATCTGACAACTAAGGTGAGTACACATCCATGGAGTTTGTGGATTATTGCGCAGTAGCGGGGATCAAGAAGGAACTCACAGTTCCTTACAATCCTCAACAGAATGGAGTGGTCGAGAGAAAGAACGAGACTGTAGTCGGAGCATCACGGGCGATGATTCATGATCAGGGTTTGCCACTGTTTTTGTGGGTAGAGACTAGTCACATTGTTGTATACATATAGAACAGGAGTCCCCACACAATTCTTGGGAAGTTAACACCCGAGGAGGTATTTACAGGTACCAAACCAGATGTGAGTCATCTTAGCATCTGTGGCAGCGTATGTTCCTGTCATGTCCCTTCGGAGAAGAGGACAAAGCTGGAGCCCACAACAGATAAGGGGTTGCTTGTTGGATGTAGCGAGGCTTCCAAAGCCTACAGGACCTTTGTAACAACACACAGGAAGATCATAGTGTGTAGGGATGTACAATTCAAGGAGAAGCATGCATTGAGGAGGTCTAGAGACTTACCAGCACGGGACCAGCAGGGACAGGATTCGGTAGTCAAGAATGAGGAGGCACAGGGTCAAAGTATAGGATCACAGAGTCAGACACAGGGTACTAGTACAAGTACAAGTGTTGAGAGGGAGACTATTAGACAGGATCATTAGGAGTGAGATGATGATGAGGAGTAGTGTGATGCAATTCCACAGGAGCAGGACACTAGGCCACGACCTAAGTGGTATAAGTCCACAGTCAGTGATTCTAGACTGGCTGGGCTTCCAAAGAGAGACTTCAGACGAAGTAAACCACCAGATAGACTTGAGTACATGGCATTAATGACACAACTTATTGATGCATAGCCTTCCACTTATGAACACGTTGCATAGCATGGAGTGTGGCAAGAGGCCATGATGGAGGAGTATGCATCCGTCATGAATAATGAAGTAGAGGAGGTGGTGCCCATGCCAGAAGGGAAAAAGGTGGTTGGATCCAAGTGAATCTACAAGGTCAAGCATGCAACAAACAGAAGCGTGGATAAGTACAAAGCGTGCTTCGTGGCCAAGGGGTTTTCACAGCGAAAGGGAGTCGATTATGAGGAGACTTTCGCCTCCGTAGCCAGATATTCATCGATCAGGACTGTTATTTCTTTAGCAGCAGAGTTGGGCTAGCACGTTCACCAGATGGACGTGAAGACTACCTCCCTCAATGGAGTTGTTGAGGAGGAAGTATATGTTGAGCATCCAAAGGGGTTTGAGGTCGGTGATAGAGAGACGCATGTTTTCAGATTGAGGCGACCCTTGTATGGGCTCAAGAAAGCACCTCCGGCTTGGTACTCGAGGGTTAACAACTACTTGAGAGAGATGGGTTTCCAACGGAGTGAGGCAGACCTGAACCTGTATTTTCTTGCAGGGGAGGCACCTTGAAGAAAACTGAGGTAATATGAGGCTTCCCAACAAGTCTGTCTTTGACCTCTTGTTGGGCTCTAAGTTTAGTCTCCAACACTCTCCTTTGTTGTTGTTTTAGGACAGCAAACAGTCAAGTACTTTTCTGCTCATAATTTTATGGTTAATTGTTCTTTGAGGTGCCCTTGCAAGTGATTTCTAGTGTTGAATTTTCACTATGCTAGGCTCAAGCATGAGGTTTATTTCATTTAGCATGTACTTTAACCATAAACAAATACAGCAACACCATACACAAGTACTGCAATAACCAAGATCACAAGAAGAATAACCATGCACAAGAACACAAGAAATATCTTGGGAAACCCTTCTACTCAAGGGAAGAAAACCCAGCAATTCTTTGCTATAATCTCAAGAGAAGATCCCCCAACCATAAACCTAGATGCACACAAGAGGGTGCTTCTACAACCATGAAACTAGCACCCAAGAGAGGTGCGCACTTCAACCTTAAAGGTAGGTCTGAAATTTCCAAATGACGAGTGACAAGTGTGAGAGTGTGTGTTTCCTCAATGGGGAAATCACATCTATTTATACAAGACCAGGCATAGCAATAGGTTTGTCTATTGGCACAGCAGGGCCGACCTCAATAACTCAGAAATATAATTATTTATTACAATAAACATTAATTATCTTTCACATATGGTGGGGCCGACTTGTACCCTTTACATCACAATTAGGGTTATAAGTAAATCTTACACTTAGACAATATAGCAAGGGATCCACACGTCCACTAGTGCTCAGCCACTAGGGACACATCCACCTGTGCTCAACCACAGGGACGTCATACTCAACAAATCTCTATCTCAAGTGAGTCCACAGGAGAATCATCTGGAGTACCATCTCAAGCCTGACTCAACTGAGTCCAGGGGAGTACAAAGGCAGGAGACCACATCGACTCAACTCTCACAAAGGAGAACCAACACCCATCACATGGGCACACCCAACACTGGGGCACAACTCACTCAGTCCAAAGGAGAACGATACACCCATCACATGGGCACACCCAACACTAGGCTCTTTCACAGGTTGACTCAACTCAATCATAGAGGAGAATGTATCCTGGAGAATGTCACATGACGCTGCAATCATCAACACTCCCTCTCAGCTAGGGAGGCATTCTCCACCAGGCCAAGTCTCTCACGGAAGTATTTGAACTTCGTCCTGGCAAGCAATTTGGTGAAGACATCTGCAATTTGCTCATGTGTAGAAAGGTATTGCACGTGTACTTCTTTCCTCTGCACCATATCTCTGATATAATGGTATTTGATCTCAATGTGTTTCGATTTATCGTGAAACACGTGATTCTCTGAGAGCTTCACACAGCTCTGGTTATCACAATGAATAATAGTGGAATCCATCTCATGATCAAATAAATCTGCAAGGAGCTTGCGAAGCCACACTGCTTTGCGGACTACCACGCTCAATGCTATATACTCTGCTTCTGCGGTACTGAAAGCCACAGAGCTTTGTTTCATGTTATCGCACAGTTTGTACTTGGGATAATAGATGGATGAAAGGAGGTCAAACTGGCATAACTGAACCAATCCCACCACTATCACCTCAATGGGAAGGTTCTTTTTGTTTAGGGAGGTAATGCCCAAGGGAGACATCCCTGGTGACCTGGGGTTTTGAGAAGGCAAAAAGGTTTAGCAAGGCTAAGTGATAATAATCCCCCTCACAAGTCACCACCTGATCAGAAAGTCCTGGCTAAACAGCCAATAAAGATGAAAGATAACAGAAGTAGTAACCAATAAGAATACCTGCCCGAGACAAAGCAACAAAGAAAATATACATGTGCAAGCTTACTTGCTGGTTAGTACTTCATATAATCAATGACTTTCTGATAATAAGCAATTTGAGCAATAATATTGACGAAGTAAATCAATGTTTGTACAATAGCAATGATTACAATATCACTTCTCAATAAATGGTAAAGAAACGTTGGCATTCAAGGTAACAATATCAACACTTTATAAACCATGCCTTAACCAATTATTCAATTGCTTTGAAGGTAAAACAAATGTTGCACAAAGGTGTTTATAGCATAAAAGATGACGACAGCACTAGGGTTAGTCTAGGCTAGGGTTAGAAGGTTAGTAATTGTTCAAAGTGTTTGGTTGTTTGTATGATCAAGGGTACTCAAACAATGGAGGTCTTAGATC
>ML807146.1:386500-401427 GCA_009831015.1 Picea engelmannii
GTTTCGTTGTTATCCAATGAGTCTGTCTCGGCTGACTAATAAACTGACTAAGTACATTCACTGCATAGCATATATCAGGTCTAGTGTTAACCAGATACATCAATGATCCAATGAACTGTCGATAAAGGTGTGGATCAATCTCGCCTGAATCAGTAGAAGCCTCATTCATTTTCTTCAGATCCATCACCATCGATGTAGGCATGGATTTGCAGTCTGTCATACCGAACTTCTTCAATATCTCCACTATATATTTTCCTTGACTCAGGAAAATCTCGCCAATCCTCTACCATACTTCTAGTCCCAAGAAGTAGTGCATCATACCTAAATCCTTCATCTTGAATTTAGAAGTCAACGCACGCTTGCATTTAGCAATAAGTCTTTTTGAACCGGTGACGAATAAGTCATCAACGTACAGGACAAAGATCAAGCACTCGTCACCAACAATGTGATAATATAGGTTTGGATCAGCAACACTCTTGCTAAAGCCCAAACTCATCAGGAATCCATCCATCTTCTCGTACCAAGCACGAGGTGCCTGCTTTAGTCCATACAGGGCTTTCTTCAACCTGCACACATGAGATTTCTGCTCTTGTATCATGAATCCTTCTAGCTACTCGATGTAAACTTCTTCCTCAATCTCACCATTGAAAAAGGTTGTCTTTTCATCAATCAGATGTAGTTTCCAACCCATGGATATAGCTAGTGCAATGATACTACGGATGGAAGTGTATCGGGCTACAGGAGCAAATGTCTCCTCATAATCAATTCCCTCCACCTGTGAGAATCCTCTGGCCACAAATCTCGCTTTGTACTTCTTGACACTTCCATCAGCTGCATGCTTGATCTTATAGATCCACTTGGAAGTCACCACAGACTTCCCTTCTAGTCTCGGAACAATATCCCACACAGCATTCTTCATGATGGACTGATACTCTTCAGTCATGGCATCTTGCCATACCTGCTGACCTATTACTTCTCCATGACAAGAAGGCTCAGTGTCAATGATGTGGCTCATGGCTGAAACATAGCTCGAGAACTTCTGTGGTCTCTTGCTCTCTCGGAATGTGCCTCGAGGAACTACATATCCCTTTGCCTCCTGCAAGGTCTGTTGAGCCCAGGCAGTCCTTTTATGGCCTACTGCAACGTTTCTGGGAACATCAACTGGATCAACTGGATCAATGGTTGTCTCCCTCTGAATTGTTGAAAGGGGAGAAGGTATTGTTTCTTCCTTCTTCACAAATAGTTTGACTCTCTCTGAGTCAAGTGACTCCCTCTGAAGTCTGAAGGATAGACATCTTCCTTTTCCTGTGTTGTTAACCTGGAGACATCTCATGTCTTCTCAGGTCTTCTACTCTCTCTACAGTATTATGTTGGCCTCCCGTACTAGGATAATAACCAGGATGACCTCCCGTAGGGATAACAATCAAAATGGCCTCCTACATTAGGATAATAACCAAGATGGTCTCCCTAAGGGATAACAACCAACCAAAAATTGGACTCCCGTAGCAGGGATCATGGTCCGGGTCATGAGGGCTCCCACACCAGGGATAATACCCTTTATCGAAATGCAAGAAACTACAGGGTAATGATGAAATCAAATAAGGAATGTAGTACAAAACTTACCTTAGTCTACAGTCATGCTCAATCTTGCTTTTGGTCCTCCTGAGAAAGCTCAGAAGAAGAAAGCCTCATCTTTCATGTCAGCGGTGGGTCTGGATCAATGTCAGCGGTGGAGGCATGTTGTCTTCCTCTCTTCCTGGTAGGACAATTTCTCTTGTCACATACTTGTCACATCTGAAACACTGGATCTTTGATTTGTCTTTTTTATGATCATGACCTGAAGCTGATGAAGTCTTCTCGCCTTTGAATGCTTGACTGAAGCTTCTTCTATTTCTTCCTCCTTTCTTTGTATTAAAGGCAAGAGCATGATTGTCATCATGAGGGGAGTCTTGCACTCCTCTAGCTATAAGTTTGATTTCTTCTTGGGTGCAGTCTGTCCATAGACAATCAAAAGTAGGTAGTTTTGCTCTCCCACTGATACTTTGAAGAAATGGTTCCCAATGTCTTGGAAGAGCATTCAAAGTGGTCAAGACAAGTTCTTCGTCTGATATAGTTTCTCCAATGGCACCTAGTTGATCTCTGATCTCTTAAATCTTCATGAAGAAGGTAGCAACGGTGTCATCTTTTGTCATTTTGATGTTTTGAAACTGGCTCTTCAATGTAAGAGCTCTGAGGGTGTTGTTACTCTCATACATATTCTTTAATGCTTCAAACATCTCATAAGTTGTCTTCAGGTTGGCAATACGAGGTAAGAGATGATCTCTCACTGAGTAGATGATTATCTTCCTTGCCTTGACGTCATCTTCCTTCCTTTCTTCCTTCTCTTCATTAGTAGTTGTTTCCGGTAGAGTCTTTTGTATCACACTCAATAAGTCATCCTCTTCCAGGGTGATCTTTAGTCTTGACTTCCAGGAACTGAAGTTGCTTGATCCATCAAGCCTATCTTCCACCAAGGTTTTGTTCCTCATGGTTTGCAGATTCTTCCACAAACCCTTAGCAACTAGGCTAGGAAACCTAACAGCTAGGCTAGGCTAGAAACTTTTAGGTTTCGTTGGTCTTATGACTGTCAACAATAAGCCTTTAGAAGGTCATAGGAACACTGGTGAGCTGTAGAAATCCTTCAATGAGATGCAGAAAACCCTAAAACCGAAATTCTGCAGAAAATTGTGGAACCCTAGAAACCCTAGGGCCAAAAATCCAAAATTCTTGGAGTTGCACTCTGAGAGTCTCTGGAGGTGCACTGAAGGAGGCCATACACTCCTATGCCAAAAATAACCCCAACGTTTCAATGTAGGGTGTTGAAACAACAAGAAAAGGGAGGGTCGTACTTTTTCTTCAAAAACCCTAGAGGGTCGTACGTATTTGCAGAAAAGAGGACAGCTAGCTTTTAATGCTTGTGCAATGGCTCTTTCAAGTCCTATGCTCTGAAACCATGTTGAATTTTCACTATGTTAGGCTCAAGCATGAGGTTTATTTCATTTAGCATGTACTTGAACCATACACAAATGCAGCAACACCATACACAAGTGTTGCAATAACCAAGATCACAAGAATAATAACCATGCACAAGAACACAAGAAATATCCTGGGAAACCCTTCTACTCAAGGGAAGAAAACCCAGCAATCCTTTGCTATATTCTCAAGAGAAGATCCCCCAACCATTAACCTAGATGCACATAAGAGGGTGCTTCTACAACGTTGAACCTTGAAACTAGCGCCCAAGAGAGGTGTGCACTTCAACTTTAAAGGTAGGTATGAAATTTCCAAATGACCAGTGACAAGTATGAGAGTGTGTGTTTCCTCAATGGGGAAATCACATCTATTTATACAAGACTAGACATAGCAATAGGTGTGTCTATTGGCACAACAGGGCCGACCTCAATAACTCAGAAATATAATTATTTATTACAATAAACATTAATTGTCTTTCACATATGGTGGGGCCGACTTGTACCCTTTACATCACAATTAGGGTTACAAGTAAATCTTACACTTAGACAATATAGCAAGGGATCCACACGTCCACTAGTGCTCGGCCACTAGGGACGCGTCCACCTATGCTCAGCCACAGGGACATCATACTCAACAGATCTCTATCTCAACTGAGTCCACAGGAGAATCATCTAGAGTATCATCTCAAGCCTGACTCAACTGAGTCCACAGGAGTACAAAGGCAGGAGACCACATCGACTCAACTCTCACAGAGGAGAATGATACACCCATCACATGGGAACACCCAACACTCGGGCATGACTCAATTCAGTCCAAAGGAAAACGATACACCCATCACATGGGCACACCCAACACTGGGCTCTCTCACAGGTCGACTCAACTCAGTCACGGAGGAGAACGTATCCTGGAGAATGTCACACGACGCTACAATCATCAACAGTTAGCACATGCAACATAACTCAAAACAAGTAACACTCCTCTAGATCTTTACAACTCTAAAATGTTGATCTAAACAATTAAGCATGCATGAAATTTAGGACACAAGTATTTTTGGTCAACACGACCCTAGATAAAACCCCCCCGGGGAAAACCAGTTTAGAATGAAGGTATATATAAGTGATGTCTAAAGCATGAGATACAACAAGTATACAAATATAATGGAACCTGATACAATAGCAACTCCTCTCGAGATGCTTTGGAGTTCCAAGAAGAGAAATGCGCCCAAGCTTAGTGCACCCTCTTCCCTTGTTGCTCTATCCACTGAAGCAATGCGCCCTTGACCCTCTGACCTCAGATGAAGAAACCCTTACACACAAGCAAATTGTTGTATGCTACCTCCATACTGAATCTGACAGATGTGCAATCCTCTAAGTGTAGCTAGTGCCTGCTAAGCAAGCGCCCTCCTCCTCAAGTGCACCCTCCTCAAAGCAAGAACAATCATCACAAATTAATGAGGGTCTAAGCCTCCATGAGCCCTCCATGGGAGGCACCCAAGCTTCCCTCATCTAATGCCTCCATCATCATCCTCATGCTCATCTCCCAACTCTCTTGGTGAACATAACAAGGAATGAGCCTCCCTTTGCCCCTTGCGCCCCTCTTGAACTTCCATAAGGAAACCTAAAGTGTGGATGGTTAGGATCACCCCATGCCATCTCTAATCAATGGTTGAGATCTCTCCGAAAGAATCTCAACTCAAAACCCACTTTGGGTTAAGTTCCCTAAGTTCACTTTATGTCCCCTCATTCACCCACTTAGTGAATAATTAGTCACTTTAGGCTAAAATGACTAAATTTCATTTTTGACTTAAATCTCCTAAGTCAAGGTGAAATTAGACATAAAGTACATGGCACAATGGTACAAACATCTCCCTCTTGTGGTTAGAGGCCCAAAACCACAAGGGGACCACTTTCCAAGGTACCCAAATCTCAACACTCCCTCTTACTGAGGAAAGTGTCATTCACCCCTCCAATCTCATCACTCCAGTGGGCATGATTGCCTGTTGGCAAATACTCGGTGAGTATGGTTATACCCTGATAATCACAAGTGGTCTCTAACAAAAATTTGCTCGACGTGCCTAATCTATGTAGAGGGCAGCACTCCTGTCAACACAAGTGTGAAAAGAGGTTGTCCAAATACAACCTCACTCCTGTCAACACAAGTGTGAAAAGTGGTTGTCCAAACTTAGCCTCACTCCTGTCACCACAAGTGTGATAACAGGTTGTCCAAAAATGTCCAAAACAGTCCCACAAAACTGCCTACTTAATGCTCTAAAACTCAGCAAGTCTTTGCCACCAAGGCTCTAATACCATGAAGAAAATTGAGGTACTATGAGGCTACCAAACAGGTTTGTCTTTGACCTCTTGTTGGGCTCTAAGTTTAGCTTCCAAATCTGTCCTTGCTGCAGTTTTAGGACAGCAAACAGTCAAGTACTTTTTTGCTCATAATTTTATGGTTAAGTGTTCTTTGAGGTGCCCTTGCAAGTGTTTTCGAACCGATGGTTATCACATGCAATATAACTCAAAACAAGTAACACTCCTCTAGATCTTTGCAACTCTAAAATGTTGATCTAAACAACTAAGCATGCATGAAATTTAGGACACAAGTAATTTTGGTCAACACGACCTTGGATAAAACCCCCCAGGGGAAAACCAGTTTAGAATGAAGGTATATATAAGTGATGTCTAAAGCATGAGATACGACAAGTATACAAATATAATGGAACCTAATACAATAGAAACTCCTCTCGAGATGCTTTGGAGTTCCAAGAAGAGAAATGTGCCCAAGCTTAGTGCGCCCTCTTCCCTTGTTGCTCTATCCACTGAAACAATGCGCCCTTGACCCTCTGACCTTAGATGAAGAAACCCTTGCACACAACCAAGCTGTTGTGTGCTACCTCCATGCTGAATCTGACAAATCTGCAATCCTCCAAGTGTAGCTAGTGCCTGCTAAGAAAGCACCCTCCTCCTCAAGTGCGCCCTCCTCAAAGCAAGAACAATCATCACAAATAAATGAGGGTCTAAGCCTCCATGAGCCCTCCATGGAAGGAGGCGCCCAAGCTTCCCTCATCCAACGCCTCCATCCTCATCTTCATGCTCCTCTCCCAACTCTCTTGGTGAGCATAACAAGGAATGAGCCTCCCTTTGCCCCTTGCGCCCCTCTTGAACCTCCACAAGGAAACCTAAAGTGTGGATGGCTAGGATCACCCCATGCCATCTCTAATAAATGGTTGAGATCTCTCCAAAAGAATCTCAACTCAAAACCCACTTTCAGTTAAGTTCCCTAATTTCACTCTATGTCCCCTCGTTCACCCACTTAGTGAACAATTAGTCATTTTAGGCTAAAATGACTAAATTTCACTTTTGACTTAAATCTCCTAAGTCAAAGTGAAATTAGAAATAAAGTACATGGCACAATGGTACAAACATCTCCCTCTGGTGGTTAGAGGCTCAAAACCACAAGGGGGGCACTTTCCAAGGTACCCAAATCTCAACACACCTCTCATACTGGTGTTGTACGTAGATGACCTATTTCTAACAGGGGACGACAATTGATTGCAGAATGCAAGACAAATCTTGCAGTTGAGTTTGAGATGAAAGATCTTGGGTTGATGCATTACTTCCTTGGTTTGGAGGTTTGGCAATAGGATGGGCGCTTCTTCTTAGGACAAGGGAAGTATACAGTAGAGATATTGCACAGGTTCAGGATGATGGACTGCAGGCCCATGTCTACACTTCTAGTCACAAACTAGAGGAAGATTGATGCATCAGATTCAAAGACAATAGACCCCACTATCTATCATCAGTTGATTGGATCGCTCATGTATCTAGTCAACACTCAGCCATATATCAGTTTTTCAGTAAACTCTTTGAGTCAGTTCATGGTGGACCCTCAGGGAGTACATTGGATTGTTGCGAAGCATGTGCTTCACTAACTTAGAGGTACAATGGAGTATGGATTATTGTATGAGCGTAGTGGTGGAGTGAGGTTAGCAGGCTTTACAAATGTTGACTGGGCAGGGTGTGTAGAGGATAGGAAGAGTACTTTGAGATGTTGTTTCAATGTTGGATCGAGCATCATTTCCTGGTTCAATAGGAAGCAGAGATCAATGGCATTAAGCTCTGTTGAGGCAGAGTACATGGCTTCTAGTTTGGCAACATGTGAGGCATTGTGGCTGAGGAAGCTACTCTTAGGATTGTTCAAGCAGGAGCTAGAAGCTACTATGATTCATTGTGACAATCAGAGTTGCATCAAGCTCTCTAACAATCCGGTGTTTCATGATCGTAGCAAGCACATCGATATCCGGTATCACTTCATCCGGGACTGAGTACAAAGAGGAGCCATGAGACTTGATTACATACAGACTGATGAGCAAATGGCAGATATTTTCACCAAGAAATTGAGCAAATAAAAGTTTGAAAAGTTTAGAGATCAAATGGGGTTGACACAGAATCCCTTCCTCGCTAAGAGGGAGTGTTGAGAATGTAGCAAGGAAGGTCTTACACACATTGCAACATCCTAGCGTGGTGGAGGACAATGGAACATTAGCCAATAATGATTATTTAACTTTTCCTAAGTCTAACATAGGAAAAGAATTTTTTATGTGTTATATTTTTCAGTTGACTTTATTGAGCACATTTTCTAAGGTTAAAGTGAAAAATAATTTAAGTGATGGATGTTTTAATCTTAGCCATCCATCTTGGCAAGTGAGGGAGAGTTACTCTCAGCCCTCCATCCTTATGAGATTAGGGTTTCACTTGCTCATGGAAGTATAAAGAAATCTATTTGGCTAGAGGGGTGCATTATTCATCTGAGAGAGAGGGCAAACTTCATTGGAGTGAAGGGATTTTCCTAGGGTTTGTTGGAGAGATATTGCAGGGAGACATAGGAGGATTCTACAAGGGAAATTGGCACACTTCTTCAGCTTGGCAGAGACCACTACCTTCAGATCTGAGAGCCACCGTACAGGGTGATGCAGAGGCTAACTCAGGGGTCGTACATATACACAGAGGCAAATATTGAGTCGTTTTGGTTCAAGGACGTGGGGAGAGGCCGTACTTATGCTGTAGAGGTGAAAAACTGAGGGTTTACTCAGTAATTTGGCTGGGCCGAAATTCTTTGTAAGAGATCTCCATATTTCTGCTGCTAATAATAAAATCCACAAATCTATTGCACTGGTTTTCCCTCCAGGGTTTTTTCCAGGGAATATTTGTCCAAAAATATTTGTGTACATGTGATGTGATTGTTGTTTTCTTCTACTGTTAAGTTCCTGGTTATTAATTTTCTGTTGTGCAAATTTTATTTGTGAAAATAACCTAGCTGTAACTAAAAATCAGAAAAAAAATATGATTTTTTAGTTGTTGGGTTTAGAGAAAATTCACAAGATGTGTGCAAAAAAGTCCACTTTGGTTGTTATAACAACCTCCAAGATAAGGACAACCCAGGAGCATGTGCAAAGGCATAGATCCACATGTGAGGGCTACCAAACTCCGCAAACCATGAGCCAACGACCTAGGAGAATGTGCAAATGTGGACTGCTCCTCTAGAAGACATCTCAACCCTCCAATTATATTAATGTATATTCGAAGGTAAGTGCCATAAGAAAGAGTTCCAAAGAATTTAGAAACTTAAATAATTACACTCAAAACTTGGGAACCCTGAAGTTGATGAGTGTTCCCTTCCAACATATGCAAGAAACCGTACATGCTAGGCAAACCAATGTATCACCTCAATAATCAATTAAATCAAATAATGAGGTATAATACTTAGGCAAAACCCTTTGTTGATTTGTTTCCCTTTCAATGCTAAGCAAAACCCCACCAACACACCAAACATTCCACATGTGCAAAATGCAAGCTTCCAACAAAAGGGTGAGATAATGAATAAGCCAATATCCGTCAAAATACCAACATCTTGGCTCCAAGGCCCAAACATTTTCAAGTGCAACCTACTTGGGTAGGGTCTTCAACCTATAATAACCCTCGTGCTAGATGAGGGGTAACACACCCCACATCCCACGAAGCACCCTCAAACATGGTGTAAACACTTTTGGAGTAACCCCAAAAATTAACATGCTATTGCTTTGTTTCATATTAACAGGCTCCACATACTAGCACACAATTCATTAATGTTTCCACAACTTATTTTATTAATTATGAATGTCAAAATGACAATAAAGTGAAACTTAATCAAGGAAAGAAATAAGCTTCTTATAGTTACCAAATAAAAAAGGAAAGGAAAGATAGTATACCCATGAGGAATCTCCCATGTGGTCATGCCACGAGAAGAGAATGAAGCAATATGATCACTATAATCGATGCCACCAACACCAATGACATCACTTTGGTCCGCCGGATTATTTAGTGTACCATAGAGGGGGCCATCATTTCCAATAGCTGATACCATGATAATCTTATTTGCAGTCAGTTCCCAAACCTGCACCAAAGATCACTAAAAAATATTAAACCACTTTAGTATTTTCATTACATAGCTGCATTAAACATCAAAATGAAATACCATCTCAAATCAGTTGGGAATTTCGTGACCAAAATTACAAAAGAAAAATAGCAAAATATACCAGTTTCCCAATAAATATGGCAAAAGTAACTTTGAAATTTATGAAATAGCATTGACCAATGCATCTTAGGCCAGTATTGAATTACGAAGAAAAAATGTGTTATGAAATGACCAAAGTTCCTTTCTTGAACATGAACAACTTGGTTCATAAACTGAATATCCAAAATAAATAGGATAACATAAAAGAATCCATCCAAATTAAAATATTATATTGAATATGAAAATATGAAAGATGATGATGATACAATGCCATGTGATGGTGTACTTAAAGCATTGACCAGTCACAATGGTTGATAGGTCATGTCTTTTAGTTAAGATGTGTCACTCCATTTATTATTTTTATTATTATTATTATTATTGAAGATTTTTGAGGTACTAAAGGACTGCCCAACAGGTCTGTCTTTGACCTGCTGTTGGGCTCTAAGTTCAAGGTTCTTCAAACTGTTACACTGCTGTTTTTAGGACAGTCATGGAGTCTGAAATTTCTGCCAAGAAAGTCTGACCTTAGTCTTGTGATTTGATGCCCTTTTGAGGCTCTCTTTGCATGGGTTAAATTTATAGTTTAGGTTGTCATATAATTAGCACATGCATATATCTCAAAACATCAAATACCCTCTAGGATCTTAACAACTACTACAGCAGAAAGTAATAAGCAAACATGACAAATGAACACATTGGTTTTTGGTCAACATGACCCTAGAAAAACCTCCATGGGGACTATACTGAAGCTGAACTGCCCCACGCTGAACCTAGTCTCTAATGAAATGATATCTGATCTCGATATGCTTCGACCTGTCGTGAAACATTGGATTCTCAGAGAGTTTGCGACAACTCTGATTATCGCAGTGAATGACTGTCGAACTCAACTCACGACCAAACAACCCAACCAACAACTTACGAAACCAGATGGCCTCGCAACTGGCCTGACTGGATGCCATGTACTCTACCTCAATTGAACTCAAAGCTACTGACTTTTGTTTTCGACTAAACCAGGAAACAACTCTTGACCCCAACCCAAGAAAACACCTTGAGGTGCTCTTCCTGTCAATGGCACATCCTGCCCAGTCTAAGTCTGTGCAGCCATTCAAACTCAACCCATCTCCTCTGACGTAGTCCAATCCAAAATCCATTGATCCTACAATGTATCTCAGCACATGTTTTGCCCCAATCTAGTGAACACTCCTAGGCTCCACCATGTACTGCTTGTGAGTGTTCACGACAAAACAAATATCTAGTCTAGTGTTGACCAGAAACATCAAGGACCCAATCAATTGCCTACATCTCGTAGCACCCATCAACTTGGAATCTGAAGCGCTAAGTTTCTTCCATTTGGTGACCATAGGTGTAGACATGGGCCTACAGTCCTCCATCTCAAATCTGCTCAATATGTCTGACACATACTTCCCTTGTCCCAGAAAGATGACCCTCCTCCTGCCAAACCTCCATGCCCAAGAAATAGTGCATCAACCCGATGTCCTTCATCTCAAACTCTGATGCAAGGCCCCGCTTGCAATCAGCTGTGAGATGCTCCGCTCCCGTGATGAACAAGTCATCCACATATAGTATGAGAATGAGCGTATCCTCACCTCGAATGATATAGTAGAGGTTAGGATCTGCCTCACTCTTCTCAAACCCCATCTGAAGTAAACAAGCATCTATCCTCGAATACCAAGCTCTTAGAGCTTGCTTCAAACCATAAAGTGCCTTTCTCAGAAGACACACATGGGACTCTCTCCCCAACACCTCAAAAATCCTTGCATCTGCTCCATGTACACCTCCTCTATAAAGCCATTCAGAAAAGCAATCTTTACATCCATCTGATGTATCCTCCAACGCATCTTTGTTGCAATGGCAATAATGCTCCATATAGAAGTGTATCTCACAACTGGTGCGAACATCTCATCATAGTCGACTACCTCTATCTGAGAGAATCCTCTCACCACAAACCAGGCCTTGTGTTTCTCTATGCTACCATCTGCAACATACTTGGTATTATACAACCACCTGGAAGTCACAACTAACTTCCCCTCAGGCCTCAACACCACCTCCCACACATCATTGTGCATGATGGAGTCATACTCCTCCTACCTGGCCTTTCGCCAAACATGTTGGTCAACTGCCTTCGCAAATGTCGTGGGCTCTGCATCTGTGATGCTCGTCACCATAGCCAAGTAGGACCTAAGCCTCTCTGGCGCTCTGCTCTCTCTCATCAACCGATTGGGCTCTCCTAGATACTCCTTGGCTTCCTTCAGGGTCTCCTGAAACCATCTCGATTTCTTCTTCACTAGAGTAACCAATGGAGAAGTAGCACCACCACGCCCAACAGTCTCATCCACATATCTCAATACCATACTCTGAGATCATGGAGCATCTTCACCCTCTGCTTGAATACCTGGCAACTGTGAACCTGAAGTTGTATTGGGTGACCCAATCACCCCTGAAATTGGTGCACTAGACACCTGAGGTTGTGTCCCCTCTGATGCCTCACTCTGAATCTGCGAGAC
Organism: Picea engelmannii; assembly: GCA_009831015.1. Taxonomy (NCBI): domain Eukaryota; kingdom Viridiplantae; phylum Streptophyta; class Pinopsida; order Pinales; family Pinaceae; genus Picea; species Picea engelmannii. The sequence continues at coordinate 398,590 of ML807146.1, forward strand.
CTCCTAAACTCTATCTCTCAACTCGAGTGATCTCATGAAGGCTCTATCCTCCTCGAATCTAACATCTCTCCTCACCACCACTCTCCTCTACGCTAGTATGTAAATACGATAGGCCTTTGAGATCTCTGAGTAACCAACTAAGATCCCCTTCTCCGTTGTGGGATCTAACTTTGTCCTCCTCTTTGATGGGACATGAGAGTATGCCAAGCACCCAAAAATACGCAAGTGCTCAACATCATGCCTCCTCCCTGTGAAGGCCTCCTCAGGAGTCTTCCTCCCCAAAACTCTGTGGGGACTCCTGTTCTGCAAATATATTGCAGTACCACAAGTCCCTGCCCATAGGAATAATGGCAATGCCTGATCATGCAACATCGATCTCGTTGCACCAACTATGGCCCTGTTCTTCCTCTCTGTAACCCCGCTCTACTTGGGATTGTAAGGAACAGTCAGTTGCCTCCTAATACCCTTCTCGACACAGAACTCTGCAAACTTCGTGGAGGTATACTCGCCCCCATTATCTGACAGCAAGACCTTGATATTCTTTCTTGTCAGGTTCTCCACAAGACCTCTGAACTCTTGGAACCTCTTGAAGACCTCACCCTTAGTCTTCAGGAAATAGATCCAAGACTTCTTGGAGTGATCATCTATGAAAGTAACATAATACTTGCATCCACTCAGGGAAACACACGACATAGACCCACACACATTTGTGTGTATCAACTCAAGTACCTCGATTGATCTGCTATCACTACTGGGAAAGACAGTCTTGGTGTACTTCCCACGAGTACACCCTCTGCACACCTCCTGGTGCTCAATACTGAACTATGGCATACCCGTCACAATCTCTCTCAGCGATCACAAAGCTCCATGGTGCAAATGAGCCATCCTACGATGCCATAGCTTGCACAACAAACTGCTTCTACTCACTACCAAGGCATGCAATGGCTGAAAAATCAATCTATACAATTTTCCATCCCGTACTCCAATCACCTTCCCAGAGGCGATACTGGACCCCTTAGGGTGTATGAGGACCTTTGTCCCTCTAAATGACATCTCAAGACCCCTATCCAGTAGGGATGAAACTGAAATGAGATTCTTCTTTAGCCCAGGGACAAACAACAAATCCCTAAACGATATGGGTGGCCTAGACTCCCTTTGAAATGTTATTGTGCCACGCTCTGTTGCCCTGACAATGGTGTTATCTCCAAGTATAATCTCCAACCTGATCTCTGGATCTCTGAGATCAGTGAAATTCTCTCTCACACCTAACATATGGCTCGTTTCCCCAATGTCTATAGACCAAATGTTGGAGGGTATCTCAACTGTCAAACAACAAACTATGAAAGCACACTCCCTCTCAAACTGAGCAGTGAACTCCTCCTCATCTGTTGTAGTTGTTGTGCCACCCTTCTTCTTCTTTTTCCTATCAGGACACTGTCGAGCATGGTGTTCCATATGGTTACAAGCAAAGCATCTCACTTTGTTCATATCCCTCTGCTGCTCACCCTCAGTTGTTGTTGTTTGGCCCCAACTTTGGGCCCATGCTTGGTCTTTTTCTTTCCCTTAGCCAAAAAGGCAAGATCACTCTCATCACCACCCTCACCCTGTTGTTGACTAGAAGATCCAGAGCCCACAAATCTAAGCTCCTCTTGCACGAAGTCGTCCCAGAGCCTCTCCCAACTGGGCATGTGCTCTTTCGCCATGATGCTTCACACAAAACTCTTCCATGGTTTGGAAAATCCATTCAAGGCCATCCGCACCAACTCAGAGGGATCTACTATCTCACCAACTGCAGCCAACTCATCTCGAATCTGAGAAAATCTAGTGAGGTATGGGGTAATTGTATCTGCCTCCACCATCTTGGTGCCCCTCAACTTCTCCTAAAGCACCATCTTTCATTTCTGATTAGGGCTCTGGTAGAGACCACACTAAGATTGCCACATCTGGAATGTGAAGTCTTTACCAGACACATGAGGTATGACGTGGTCCTTGACCGCATCAAGGATCGTCCTCTTCACCCCGATGTTCCTCCTCCAGAACTCAGCCATGAGTACAGCATCTGTGGGAGTACAACAGGATTCTCCACAATATCCCACAACTCTCCCTCCTCCAGAAAAAGGATTATCCTGGCTTTCCACGGGGACCAATTGCTTGCCCCCGCAAGCCTATCCTCCACCCTCAAACTGGCCACTACCATGGCTGCCCACTGCTACCAAAGTTGATACTGATCTGAACAAAAGAAATCTGCCTCAAACACACAAATCACAGGTGTGTAAATGAGGCTGCCAACTGTGTAAATAAACTGTCCACTGTCTGCTCCAAAATTCAGCCCACTCTCTTGCCGTTAAGCTCTGATACCATGAAGATTTTTGAGGTACTAAAGGACTGCCCAACAGGTCTCTCTTTGACTTGTTGTTGGACTCTAAGTTCAAGGTTCTTCAAACTGTTACACTGTTGTTTTTAGGACAGTCACACAGCCTGAAATTTCTGCCCAGAAAGTCTGCCCTTAGTCTTGTGATTTGATACCCTTTTAAGGCTCTCTTTGCATGGGTTAAATTTATAGTTTAGGCTGCCATATAATTTACACATGCATATATCTCAAAATATCAAATACCCTCTAGGATCTTAACAACTACTACAGCTGAAAGTAATAAGAAAACATGACAAATGAACACATTGGATTTTTGTCAACATGACCCTGAAAAAAACCCCATGGGCAAAACCAGTAAGAACAAGATGTATATATATGGATCTCAAGCAAGTGCTACAAACAAAGATAAGAGCAAGGGAACCTGATACAATAGCAGTCTATCTCAGATCTACTTTGGAGTTCCTCTA
>ML807146.1:407712-423031 GCA_009831015.1 Picea engelmannii
AAGTTCATGGGGACTTTTAGGCATAGCTTATCGCTCTGGCCAAGTTTCCTCAATCTCTCTCGCTTAGACATGCAGCTCCATTTTATATTCCAATCCTTCCATCCCATTGAAATAGTTTCTACCAATTCATTTTGTTATCATGATGTAGAAATACTCTAGATCATAGATAACTCCGTGCAATTCCCCATGCTACTACCATAATGGATGTACATGTCACTTCCATTTACAAATGTGGATCCCCCATTTCTTTCTCTCTGCAAAGAAATTTCTCCAGCATCAGATAGCAACTTACTTAAATTTTGAAAAGGTTTGCATGGGGATTCAAATTGAATCCCATTTCAACAAACAATAGTTTGAACAGATATACTGCTAAACTAAGAATTTTGTACTATATATATATATATATATATATATATATATATATATATATATATATATATATATATATATACATAAAATCTTGTTCAGTGTATTATGTGCTTTGTTGTAATAGCTTGCAAGTATGATATACGGTATATCACAGTAGAATACATTGGATGCTGACTGCTCTTTAACTAACAGGAGTTTCATTCTATTTTCAGAAAGGCAGAAACAGTAGAAACCCAAAACTGGACAAAAATTTGGCTCACCATATTTCAATTGACAGACTCCTAAGGACAGATGTGTGTTTGAGATTAAAACAACCTTAGGGTGTATCATAAAACTCTAGACTTAAATGCCAAGCCACCAAAATATGACAAAGAACAGTACGCCCAAGCAATTTAAATTTAAAACAACACCTGCATTGTCAGTAGAAGACACTTTACCTTCTCAACAAATGGGCGGTCCAAGTAATCAGGACCCCCAATGCTCAAGTTCAGCACATTCATCCCAGTTGCAATAGCATAATTAAACGCATCAAGGAACCATGATGTGTATGAAACCTGCAACCAAGCTGAACAACAATCCTCTCATCATCTAGGAATGTCTACTAAATAAAATGAAAAGAAATAAGAACTACAAAGCTTAAAAGGATATAATAACTACAATAAAAACTAGTAACAAAATGAGTTCACCAATCTGATCAAAATGGCATGAAAATTCTGTTGAGATTAAATCCATCTAAAGTTGCAAGTTTGGAAGTGACAATTAGACAAAGTTAATCAGAATATAGTGTGTACAAAATGCACATGACTCAAAGAATAAGAATAAAAGAAACCATAACAACACCATTCACAAAAGCATAGCCATTGAAGCTCCTTCCAACTCACAATCTATTTATAGATACATGTATAGTTACCATAATCATAACCGTTGAGGTAGTTGACTCAAAATAATTGGCATACTTAGCATACTCATACTAGGTATATGTGGATGTATTAAAAAAAGAAAAAAATAGTTTTAATGCATGGAAAATCACTTAGAAGTATGGTCATATTCACTGTGGATACTTGCTTGACTTGGCAAGTACAATATGGTGAGTATTGACCATACAATTTTTACCCAATTAATCACAACATCCTAACAAGGACTTCCTAACGAACTCTTCATAATGAGCCCTTGTGACTTATCTCATGACCCACTCATATGGGGAGAAAATACATCATATAATTAAAGTACTTCCATCAATCATAGGTAAAAGTCACAAAAGACTGTTAGAAATGGAGTTAGAGATGGAAGGGTTCGCTAGATTTGGAGGTGCACAAAATCTGGCAGAGGGACCCACCAAGAAGGGGCCCAATTCATTTTCTGATTTCTGGTTTAGTTGACTTAGAAAAAATTGATTTTTCCCATAGTCATAAAGCATTTGATCTAAGCCCTCCATTCAAATCTAATCTCAGCCATTGATATGCCTATTGGGCCCAAATCGATTTGCTAAGGTAAAAATAGGGTTTTGGAGCCTCATTGTGCACTAGTCGACTTGGTGTAGAGAGCAGCGGCAGCAAGACCGAAGCTACAGCATCAGAGCAAGCTTCAGCAAGATGGAGAGGGACCATACGACCTCCATTATCAGCCCAGCCAGCTTATACTCTGTGCCCAGCAAGCAAACCAGCCCATTCTGGGCGCTGCCAGCAAGCTGTACAGTCCGTACGGCGCGCCCAGCAGCAGGGTCGCGCGACTTGCTCCGTACAGCAGGGTCGTACAGGTCGTAGGGCGCACCAGCAGCCATGTTGTGAGCAGTGTGGGTGAGAAACAGACCTGAAAAACTATTGAAGGCAGAGATTTTGCCTCAGATAAGCTTTCAGAACTTCAGATGTAAAATTTCTGAGTTTGCCATTTCCATAACTAATAAAAATCACCAAGCAGAAGACCGATTTTCCCAGTTGGGTTTTTCCGGGGTCATTTGACCAAAAAATTACGGTGTTTCCTGTGGTTGAATACTTTTGTCTTTATCTGATTTTATCTGCTGCATTTGTGTGTTAAGAAAATCAGCATGTTCAAATTTTAGGATAAAGAAGTTCAGTTCTGCTTTTTGCTTAGATAAATCTGCAACTAGGTTCTGATTTTTAGCAGAAAATTTAACATGCTATCAGAGCCTTGCCTCTGATTAAAGACTAGCACTCTTTGTTTCAGCTTCAGGAACAGGTTCTCAGCCAAGAGAGTTCAACCCAGCTGGTGCACTAGGGTATTTAGCAAGACAAATCACAACCTGCACACTTGGACAGCAGAATGGCTTATGTGGGGTTAAGGTTTGCAGACCGCCTTGATGGGGCCTCTAACTTCTGTTCTTGGAGAGAAAGAATAGGAGTTGGTTTTGAGGAGCAGGGAGTTTGGAAATTTGTGGATAACCCACCAGCCACTCCAGCAGATCCTGACCAGTTGGCTCAGCACAGCAAGAAGGATGCCAAAGCTAAGAGGATTATCCTTGAGGCGGTCAAGGACCACATCATACCTCACCTTGCGGGCAAAAAGACAACAAAGGAGATGTGGACAGCCATCATAGGACTGTACCAGGGCACGAGTGAAGCTAGGAAGCTTGTGCTCAGAGACAAGCTGAGAAATATCAAGATGGAAAAGTCTGAATCAGTAGTTTCCTACCTCACCAGATTTACCCAAGTCAAGGACGAACTTGCAGGGGTGGGAGAAAATGTCCCAGATAGAGATATGGTCAGCTTTGCACTGTTGAGGTTTCCCAAGTCATGGGAAAACTTCATAGATGCAGTCAGTGGCAGAGAAAAGCTTCCAGATTAGGAGCGGTTATGGAGTGACTGTGTGTAGGAGGAGATTAGAAAACAGACCAGATCTGGTTCTCATGTGAAACAGGATGTTGATGAGGAAAATTTCGCCCTAGCTTGTAAAGGGGGCAAACCCAAGAGCAAGAAGGTCTCAGTAGGGGCCGAGTCCAGCTCAAGGGGATCTGGAAAACCCAAGAAAGACCTCAGCAAGGTTAAGTGTTTTCAGTGCCATCAACTTGGACACTATACCACTAAGTGTCCTCAGCACAAGAAGGGGCCCAAGAAGGGCCAGTTTGCAGCCTCAGCAGAAATAGAGGAGTTCTCCTCTCGTTTTGAAGAGGACTTCTCATTTATTGCATGCATGGCCAGCTCTATGACCAGCACCACATGGTTCATTGACAGTGGGGCCTCTTGCCATATGATAGGGAACAAAAACTATTTCGGCCAGTTAACAGAAAAGAACATGCAGTTCAATATTGAGCTGGGAGATAATGGAAAATACCAAGCCCAAGGCATAGGTGTTGTCAACTTTGAGAGTGAGTCTAGAAAACCTCTCTATCTCAGAGATGTTCTATATGTTCCAGGGTTGAACAAAATTCTGGTGTCTATTTCAGTGCTTGAAGACTTGGGTTATGAAGTCTTCTATCACAAAAGGAGGGTCCTCTCGAAGCCTCCCAACTCAAGTACAGCAGTGCAGATTGGAGTTAGGGAGAAAACCCTCTACAAGCTCCAGTTTGGGGTTGCTGCAGCCTTTAAAAGCAAAAAGGACAGCCAGCAAGGTCGTGAGCTAGCAGAGCTATGGCACAGGTGTATGGGTCACTTACACCATAGGGCGCTGAAGATTTTGGGGGAGATAGCCACACGGCTGCCACCATGCAGCGTGGATTCTCATGAGGTGTGCAAGGGTTGCACTCTTGGCAAGTATGCCAAGACTTCGTATCCCAGCAGAGATGACAGACCCAAGGGCATATTGGAGCTGATTCACTCAGATGTTTGTGGACCCTTCTCTTCTCCATCCCTTCGTGGTTTCAAGTATTATGTTATTTTTATTGATGACCATTCTCGTAAGACTTGGATATTTTTTATGAAAAACAAAGATGAAGTGTTGTCCAGGTTTGTAGAGTTCAAGGGCCTTGTTGAAAACCAGACCAGCAAGAAGATAAAAGCCTTGAGGTCAGATAACGGAGGGGAGTACATCTCCAATGCCTTTAGAGACTTGTGTGCCAAAGAGGGCATCAAGAGAGAGCTCACAGCACCCCATAACCCTCAGTAGAATGGGGTAGCTAAACGCAAGAACCGCAGCATAGTGGGTGTTGCTAAGGCCATGTTGCATGACCAAGGCCTGTCCATGTTCCTCTGGGCCAAGGCATGCAACACAGCTATGTTTCTACAAAACAGGAGTCTGCACAAGGTGCTAGGCAGGGCTACTCTAGAGGAGGCTTTCACAGGCAAGAAGCCTGATGTTTCTCACTTCAAGATCTTTGGCAGTTTGGTTTACTGCCATGTACCTTCAGAGAGCAGGAAGAAGTTGGAGCCCATAACAGTGAAGAGCATATTTGTACGCTACAGCGAGATAGCCAAGGCATACAGGGCGTATGTGTCAGCACTTAGAAGGACAATGATCAGGCGTGATGTCAAGTTTGAGGAGGGCAAGGCTCTCAAGATGTCCTTGGAGCATGAGTAGTCAACAGCAGAGGATGAGGAGCAGCAAACTCCTAAGCAAGAGGCTCAGCAAGCCCCCCAGACACCATTCAACCAGCAATGAGACAGGCAGAGCAACATGATGAGGAGAATATTGGGGTGTAGAGAGAGGAGCATGTGGAGCCCACACAACCAGTGACTCCCAGTTCAGGGAAAAGACGAGTCAAGTGGGAAGATCAGTTGATCAGAGAGGCTTAGGAGAGAGTTGAGCCTCCCACCTCTTCATTCAAACAAAGCAGACCTCCACAGAGGTATACAGGTTGTTTGGCACTTATGACCGAGTTGATAGACTTAGAGCCTTCTTCTTACAAGAGGCAGCTTCCCAACAGCTTTGGCGAGATGCCATGGCAGAGGAATATTCCTCTAACATGCGCAATGATGTGTGGGAGATAGTGTCCAAACCAGAGGGCAAATCTGTGGTTGGCTCATGTTGGATTTACAAGATCAAACAGGGGTTAATGGGAGTGTGGAGAAGTGCAAGGCCAGATTTGTGGCCAAGGGGTTCTCACAGGATGAGGGTATCAACTATGATGAGACATTTGCACCTGTGGCGCAGCATTCGTCCGTCGGAGTCGTATTGGCTATTTCAGCACATATGAGGTGGAAAGTCCACCAGATGGACATTAAGACCGCCTTCCTCAACGGTGTGGTTGAGGAGGAGATTTATGTGGAGCTGTGTGAGGGGTTTGAGACCTTCAACAAAGACATGCATGTATGCAAGATGAGGAGAGCTCTTTATGGGCTCAAGCAGGCACCGAGGGCTTGGTACACCCACATTGCCTTCTAGGATTGGGCTTTACCAAAAGTGAGGCGGATCCAAACCTCTATGACATAGTGGTTGAGGGGCAACCTCTCATTCTTGTGCTCTATGTGGACGACTTGATATTGACAGGAGCAAACAGCTTGATTCAGAAATTGTAAGGAGGACCTTGCACACGAGTTTGAGATGAAGGATTTAGGGTTGATGCACTATTTCCTTGGATTGGAGGTTTGGCGAGGTAATGGTGAGACCTTCTTGGGACAGGGCAGATATGCAAAGCAGATTCTTGAGAGATTTCACATGCAGGATTGCAAAGCCATGGCCACTCCTTTAGTCACCAACTGAAAGAAGGTGGACTCTAGCAGAGCCTAGAGGGTTGATGCTACTTTGTACAGGAAGCTCATAGGGTCGTTGATGTATCTCATTAACACTCAGCCTGACATATGTTTTGCAGTCAACCAGTTGAGCCAGTTCATGGTAGAACCCACCAGGCTACATCGGGTTGCTGCCAAGCATGTGTTATGCTATCTTCGGGGCACAGCAAACTACAGTTTATGGTACAGACAGGTTGATGAAGTGAAGCTTCAAGGCTTCATCGATGCTAATTGGGCAGGGGGTTCTATTGATCGGAAAAGCACTTCAAAGTGTGCTTTCAGTGTTGGGTCAGTCGTTATTTCCTAGTTCAACAGGAAACAAAGATCAGTTGCACTGAGCTCAGCTGAGGTCGAGTACATGGCTTCCAGTCTAGCTTCCTACGAGGCTATTTGGTTGAGGAAGCTACTTGTGGAACTTTTTGGTCAGGGATTGGGGCCCACAATCATACACTGTGACAATTAGAGCTGCATTAAGCTCTCTGAAAATCCAGTGTTTCATGACCGCTCCAAACACATTGAGATCAGATACCATCACATCAAAGGTTGTGTTCAAAAGGGGAAGATCCAACTCTAGTACTTACCAACAGGGGAGCAGACAGCAAATATTTTGACCAAGGCTTTGCCAAGGCCAAGCTTTATGTACTTCAGAGATAAACTTGGTGTAGTACATAACACCTTCCTCTCCAAGAGGGAGTGTTAGAAATGGAGATAGAGATGGAAGGGTTTGCTAGATTTGGAGGTCCACCAAATCTGGCAGCGGGACCCACCAAGAAGGGGCCCAATTCATTTTTTGATTTCTGCTTTTGTTGACTTAGGAAAAAATGATTTTTCCCATAGTCATAAAGCATTGGATCTGAGCCCTCCATTCAAATCTAATCTCAGCCATTGGGATAACTGGTGGACCCAAATCTATTTGCTAAGGGAGAAATAGGGTTTTGGAGCCTCATTGTGCACTAGTCAACTTGGAGTAGAGAGCAGCAGCAGCAGCTACAGCATCAGAGCAAGCTTCAGCAAGAGGGAGAGGGGTCGTACGGCCTCCATTATCAGTCCATCCAGCTTATACTCTGCGCCCAGCAAGCAAACCAACCCATTCTGGGCGCTGCCAACAAGCTGTACAGTCCGTACAGCGTGCCCAGCAGCAGGGTCGCACGAGTTGTGCTGTACAGGCCCTATGGTGGACCAGCAGCCAAGTTGTGAGTAGTGTGGGTGAGAGATAGAGCTGAGAAACTGCTGAAGGCAGAGATTTTGCCTCAGATAAGCTTTCAGAACTTCAGATGTAAATTTTTGAGTTTTCCATTTCCATAACTAATAAAAATCACCAAGCAGAAGACCGGTTTTCCCAGTTGGGTTTTTCCAGGGTCATTTGACCAAAAACTTACTGTCTTTTCTATGGTTGAATGCTTGTGTCTTTATCTGATTTATCTGCTGCATTTGTGTGTTAAGAAAATCAGCATGTTCAGATTTTAGGATAAAGAAGTTCAGTTCTGCTTTTTGCTTAGATAAATCTGCAACTAGGTTCTGATTTTTAGCAGAAAATTTAACAAAGACAAATAAGATTAAGACAACATGTGATGAAGCAACCAACTTGGGTGTAACATCTAGCCTCTCCACTATGATTAAGCATTTTCACTCAAGTCGATCATCAACTTCCAACAATGGTGTCTTCATTTCTCTCACTACTATGACGTTGAAATCATAACCCTTCTGTAGTTTCTTCTACATCCCTTAATTAAAATCAATCACCTTCCCATGTAATCTCATCATTTACAAGTAAGGTGATATTCACTATGGATACTTCCTTGACTTGGCAAGTACAATATGGTGATCATTGACCAAACAATTTTTACCCAACTAATCACATCTTAACAAGGACTTGCTAATGACCTCTTCATAATGAGCCCTTGTGACTTAACTCATGACCCATTCATAAGGGAAATAAAGTACATATAATTAAAGTAATTCCATCAACCATAGGTAACAGTCGGAAAAGACAAATGGATTAAGACAACACGTGATGAAGCGGCCAACTAGGGTGTAACATCTGACCTCTCCACTATTATTAAGTGTTTTCACTCAAGTCTTATGTAGATCATCAACTTCCAATAGTGGTGTCTTCATTTCTCTCACTACTATGATGTCAAAATCATAACCCATTTGTAGTTTCTTCTACATCCCTTAATTAAAATCAATCAGCTTCCTATGTAATTTCATACATCACTACTCATTCATCAAAGACATTTTGTCTTCAAATGCCCCCTACTTGAATTCACCCAATTGGATCCTTGGTGGTTCATTTATGGAGTAACTAATCTCAACAAAATTCATGGTGAATCTTCTTTAATAATCACCATGTCCCAAAAAAGTTTGAACACACAAGTTGTCCAAATTATTTATGTCATTTCAACATAAATCTACTTCAAATGTTGAGTTTTATAGGTTTGAAAAGCATCTAGGTGATATTTGCAACTTAAGTGTTGGAAGAAAGTGTCTAAAAGATCACTGCAAATACCTTTCATCCACAAACCCCAATTTCTATTACAGTTGACTCCAAACACTAGCAAACAATTGGGATAGACTTTCACCACAATTGTTCTCATATTTTGCTTCTCTGGAATTAATAAGACTAAAACATACTCACATGGTGCTTGATTAGTTTTATTACTTTAGTTACCATCAAAACAAGCATACCTAAAGGGGATTGTGAAACGCCTGAATATTTTCGAGGCACCAAAGGCTGCCAACAGAGGTTTGTCTTTGACCTGCCGTTGGGCACTATTTTCAAGGTGTTTCAAGTTGTTTTGTCTCACTGTTTCTGGACAGTTAACTTGCTGTCCAAAACAGTGAACTCAAGACTTTCTCACAAGCTGCTACAGGACTGTTTTAGGACAGTCACACAGTCTGTTAATTCTCCCCTGGAAAAACTGTCTTTAATCATGTGATTTGATGCCCATTTGAGACCTCTCTTGCATGGGTTAAATGTATGGTTTACGCTGCCATAAATATTAGCACATGCATATAACTCAAAACATCAAATACCCTCTTAGGATCTTTAACAACCTACCACTGAAATGCTAAGCAAACATGACAAATGAACACATAAGTTTTTGGTCAACATGACCCTGGAAAAGCCCCCATGGGGAAAACCAGTTTGGAGTAGAATTTTATTATGAAGATCTGAAAGAAAAAACAGTACGGCAAATACATGCACAAAGGAACCTGATTCACTTGCCAACTCCTCACAAGTTTGGCATGGGTTTCTTCCTTGAAGTGCGCCCCCCTTCTTGGGATTTGCCCCCTTCACATTTGTTGCCTGCTATATCTTGGGTAATGGTGCCTCTTATGAGCTGCCCTTGAAGCCTTTGCTGAAGTAATAGATGAGTGCACCCCCTTTTCTCTTTGGTGCGCCCTACCTCCTCTTCAACACTAGTGCCCTATTCCAATAGTGCGCCCAATAGCTCCAAGTGCACCTACTCCAAAGATGCACCCCTACACCAAGCACAATGCACCCTCTCCAAGCTTGGAACTCAAGCTCTCATGGTGCACCCTCCTTCTCTTTGTCTTTTCTCCACAAAAAACTCTTCTCCTCTCTTCCTCTCTTCACTCAACTTTCTCAATTGAAGAATGAATCTCATCCTTACACTTTTGCCTCCTTTAGCCTCTCCTTGGCTAAACCTAAAAGACCAATGGCCTAGATTCAATCTAGCCATGTCTAATCAATGGGTGAGATTTAATCTCAAAAATCTCACTTAGAAAACCCACTTTCTCAAGTTTTCTTAGTTTGCTTTATGTCTATTAATTCACCCACGAAGTGAATTAATTGTCACTTTATGACTTAAGTGACATATTTCACTTTTGACTTAAATCTCCCGAGTCAAAGTGAAATTAGAACATAAAGTAAAGCATTAAGGGTAATAGTCTCCCCCTTTGTGTTTAGAGACTCACAAACACAATGGGACCACTTTCCAAGGTACCCAAATCTCAACAACGCCCTCTAGTAGAATCGTGTATGCTACATTCTCACCTTTATGTTCATCTTCCTCTTCTTGTTCCACTTTTCCTTGACTTTCCATAGCTTCTCCAACCTCGCAAGACATGCCTTGGGGCTTGGGGAACCTTCTCTTCTTCTATCTTAACATTCAGATCGAATATTTGCAACATTGAACACCTCCTTCAAACAATTTCCTTGCCTCTACCTTCATAAGAATCACATTATTCCATTAATTCCTCTATCTCAAACTCTTTGGAAGTACACTCCATCTAGTACTGCCATCATAGTATGACAATTATATGTCCAATGTCAATGATTTTACGTGTAGCTCCAAACTAGAATGTGTCACCTCTATATTATCTATGTATGCATTCTCACGCCATTCTTTAGGCCACTTCCTCAAAGAGTATGACCTTTAGGTGATCCATCTCACCATTGTGATGATAGCTTGATCTCTAACTTCATACCTTAAGATTATCTTGGCAAGTTTTCACTATAACTCTTAACATCTTTCTCTTGCAAATCATTTCAACAACTTTTCACTAAAACTCATGACATCTCAAACTTGCAAATCACCCCCACTCTACATGTTTTCATGCATGCCTTCCTTCATGTCATTATGAGTGTCATATTATATATCATGCTACATATAATCCATCATGTCAACATTCATGACTTGTTGCATGTCCTTCTTGCCACATGACACATTGAAAATAATTTTTTAACCATCCATGATGTCCTTATCATCCTAGTAGTATTAAGCATGTAAAGTGTCCTCATTTTCTTGGTCATCTTCAACATGTAGCTAGCCTTGGACATCAATGTCATCCTGACCACATAAATGACTTGCGTAGGTTGTCTAAGTTATATAGGTCATCCAAGTTATATTGGTTGTAAAACTTATGTAGTTTGTCCAATTTATATAGGTTGTCCACCTAATGTTTGTCATCTTTTTCTCTTAGTAAATGTCTTAACAAGTTATTCAATGCTTACACATGCAATCTTCTTCATGAGATCTTCCTCATTTCATCACTAAAGACCCTAGAAGGTTGTTCAATGCATTTAAATTTTAAATTTATATGCAATCCTTTCTTTGAAATATTGTGCATCTTCAATGTAAGATGTCCTACTAGACCATCCATGCAACACTTTCTTGCAACAATTCCTTTGATGTTGCTTTACACAAACCTCTTTATAAGTTCCTTCCATCATAATTTTATTATTTTTCTAAACATATTTCTTACAATCGATGTCATCATCCTCCATAAACACGTGAAAATAGTTGGTAAAACATTTAATTTTCTTCCATTTACCAATGCAAGAGACCATTCTCTAAATTCACTTCATCTCTTGAACATTCCTCAAGCAATAGCACTTTGTCTCCTAGTTTGAGGCATTCCTCAAATGTTTCTAGCTAGGATTCTTCCATCCTATATAGATCTTTAGTGCTTGTACTTGATGGCGCTATTTCCACACTTACCATTTGATTCTTCAAATGAAGCAATAATACTCTTCCATCTTGCTCTATATTCAATGTATATCTCTCCCAGAGTCACCACTTGCTCAAACTCTTCATGATTGTAGTCATCCTAACAAAGTTTAATAGGTAAGATGTTGTAGGCACGTAGGAATTACAACAAAATCAAGGAATCTCTGGTTATAAAGAATTCCTATGACATCAACATTTTATTTCATTACACACTACTCTAATATCCATCCTCAACTAGAACCTCAAGACCACAATGCAATGCTTTCCATTCTTATTCATTCATTTTCTAGAAAGAGATTGACCCCTCATACCCCACCAATCACAGTTTGTTTAATCTTACAAAGATTGACCACAATTTTGACTTCATTGGAATGATCATCTTTGTCCATAACCCAATTAGTGCCATCTCCCTTTACGAGGAGCTTATCCACCATTGCATCTTCCATAACTTGGGGGTACTTCATGTGATATGGGGTGCATGGTTTGTTGATGACCCTTGGTCGTTCTATGATGAACATACAGCATTCCATGATGAACGTACACATTGAAGTTAGATTGCTCTTGAACTACTAGAACTTGATACTTGTTTGGCATTCATTCTTCATGAGGAGTGCACATGGAGGCTATTTACTTTCGTGGGAGGACAACTCACATTAGAGGAGGAGCATTGGGCATCTCAGAGGAGGGGGTCGAGCCCTAAATGGCATGGTGACACTTGGCTGTTTGCATGGAAGCTTGTACTCAACTTGAGGATGCTTGGGTTGAGGATTGATCATGTAGGTATTGTGGACTATAATATCCCTCACCAATCTGCTGATGTGGTTTAGGATATTTGACAAAGACTTCCTATTGTTGTCACAAATTTCCCTTGATTGTTGTAACAATTTATGTGTATTTTTGGGTTAAGACTTTCGTCAAACACTTAGGCTATAGGTTCCATTCCACTGTAATGAGTTTTAGTGTTTGTTGTTTGGTTTTCCCACATGAAGTTTTAAAGGTTGGGAAAGGTTTCAATGCCATTTAAGTGTTCATTGTACATAAAAAACATCACAGCCAAATACCCAAGGAATATCTTGAACAAATATGATATAACAGCAAAGGAATATCTCATAAAAATGTTGATTGTATTTAGTTAAACCTAATATGTTACGGCTGGGTAAAAATGTTGGTAAGAACAGCTCCCCACCAAGCAAATATACTCAATGCAATCAGCAACTAACACCCATCAACTGATATAGCTATGTTGCAAAGAAAATCGGCCTCAATAATGGAGAAAATCGGCCCTCCTCTAGCACATAAAGTCTGCCCACAAAAGAAAAGTGATCCAGCTCCAAGAATGCACCCTCCACACTAGAATCGGCCCCCTTGCCCAAAGAAATACATCCACCACAACTGGAATTCGTCCCACAAGAGTAACTCAAACCCCAAGCTAAGAAAACGCAACCCACAATACCCAAAATTGCAGCCACAAGCTAACTCATCCTCCTCAAGCAAAATTGTCCCCAACCAAAGGAAACCCCACTACCAAATGATGAAATCTCAACCACAATGAAGTGCAATGAAAGATATGTATGATTTCTCCTCTACGATTAGCTAGGGTGGACAGGTTCACCACCGAACCCAATCTTCTTCTCTGGGGTTTTTTCATCCCAAGAGCCAAAGCTACAAGAACTCCCTTCAATTCATTTTTAGAAAATAGCAATGCATAATGAGAAAGGATGCCCTCATTCCTCTTTTAACTCCTCGTTCACCTTTTTCTGGCCCTTTTTACCCTTTTAATAAAGTAAAGTGACTTTATAAGCTCAAAGTCACTTAAAACACATTTTCGCTTAATTTATTCAATGTCACTTTTAAAAAGATTGGTTTCGCCCCGCTGACATTAAATAATTAATTAATTCCCTTTTTCCTTCACTAACTATAGCCTACGAGAATCACTTAGGCTATTCCGTCAATCTCCTAGGGATCATTTGGAAAGGGACATTACATCGACCTCGAGGTACACATGGCTTCGCAGGTAGCATTGTACCTTTAGAGGCCTTTGGAGGAGCGTTGAACCCTTCTTGAGGAGCATTCAGCCTTGGAGCCTTGCTTGTTGGACGTGCATGTCTTGGAGCTTGACATGTGTCACCTAGAGTTGGAACACTCTACATGTGGATCTATCTTGTGTAGAGTTAAGTTGCTTGTAGTGGACTACGTCTACTTTGTATTCTTGGCCTCCCTCACCTTTTCACATAAACAAAGGGAGGAAAAAGTCTTTTCATCACTTATACTTAGTTCACTCATGTAATCACATACTTGTGTTAGAGATGTGAGAGTTAAGGCAAACTTGTCTTCTTGTACTCTTCTTCAAGTGTATTTTCTCTCTTTGTCTTGAGCGCTAGGATTTTTGGAGGAATTTCAAGGGAAGACTAGTGTTAGGGTTTGAACCTAAGGAGACAAAGCAAACTAGGGTTTGGAATAAACCCTAGGGAGCAAGGAAAGCATTTTATCTTGTAGCTCTTGTAAGAAAAGAATACTAGGGTTTTTTGGCAATTGGAAACCCTAGTAGTACTTAGTGTGCTTGTTGTGGAGGACCGAGGAGACATCCTTGTCGATATTGAATGTAAGTGTAAATGCCAAGGAGGACTTGTTGAAGATCTTGAGTGGAGTAACCAGTATTGGTTAGGAGTGATTCCTAGAAGGAGGAATTGGTGCCTAGGGTTTTCTTATGGTCTCCCTAGCTAGGGTTTGGAGAGCTTAACTTGTACCAAGTTGTACTAAGTTGTGATATGTACTTGTACTTCATCTTTAATATATATCTATATATATATAAAGTATTCCAGCTGTCCAAACTTTGTGTACTTGCAGATTTGAATTTCAACTTATGTTATCTTGATGATTGAGTAGATTCTAGAGCTGGTCATGCATGTTAATTTGACAGAACATTAAGCAGAATTTGTTAAGTGATTTAACACACATCTATGTTGATGTTTGTAGCATCGGATAGGTACTTCCACATCGGTTTTGTGTCTAACATGTGGAATTTGTCCTTAATGCCTCTCAAGACTTAAGAGATTCACTTTAATAAAGTGATTATTAAAGTGAATGCCTTTTTGTAATTAATGGAGTTTAATTTAAGTCAAATGCCTAAGTATTTGGAATTAGTGAGTTAAATTAAATCCTAGCCATTAGATCATAAAGTGAAGGTGAGATCTAATCTCAACCATCGATCACTTTGAGATCTAGGGTGTTGGATTTAGGCTAACTCAAGATTATAAAGGGCAGCCTGGGTGAAAGGAGGAGACACACACAGAGTGAGATAGGATATCTCATTGATTGGTTGAAGGACTTTCATCCAAGTGTGCAGGGGCAGGGTCTGAGGAAAGGAGCAAGGGGAAGCTAAGGAGTAGCAGACATGTGTGATAGGCTAGGCTGTTGTTTTGTATTATTCCTTAGGTGGGCCATAATACCAAGATGGTAGCCCAGATTTTATATTAATAAAATCAACAAAGTGCTGGTTTTCCCTTGGGGGTTTTTCCTGGGGTATTTGCCCAGAAAATTACATGTGCAAATGTGTATGGTTTCATTGTTTTGCTTCCGCTGATTTATTTATTTAGATCGTTAAAACTCAGCCATGCTTTTACTCAGTAAAATCCGCTTAATAATTTTATTACAGCAAGGGTTTGCTAGGAAGTAAATTGTCGGGTATTGGGTTGCTGAAATTTAACATCTAGAAGGTAAAGGGGTAGATTTACTGCTGTAATAAGTCATTTTCAGATCTATAATTTGTTTGGGAAGTGTGCCCCAAGGGCTGAAACATTGTTGCATTGAAGTAAACTTGATTGGTGTTTATTTTCTTGGGCTGGCTTGTGA
>ML807146.1:454717-475627 GCA_009831015.1 Picea engelmannii
CTTCTTATTTCTTCAATTTCTGGAAATTACACTTTAGCAAAAATAAAACCAGCAGACAAATAACTTATCTCTTCATCGATTTCCTTGCTTGAAATTGACTGGAAGACACTCAACTCAGCCACCTCCAATTCTGTGCTCAGACAACCGTACCGTACGGACTGTCACAGCATTAAATGTTGTACGAATTTGTGGAAAATCGTGCCCAGAAATTAAATGCGGCCGTACGGCAACCGTACAACCTGTACAGTCTATTTAATGCGGTTGTTCTCCTTGTTTTTCGTGCTATTGTACGAACTGAACAGGTACATTAAATGCGGCCGTACAAAATCCGTACTGTACGGTTTCTCCTTCCTGTTGGTTGCCTCGAAATCCGTGCCCTTGCTTTTGCCTTGGGATTCGTGCCACTTCTCTGCTGCTATCTCTTCTCAGAAATATGGAAACTTTCTCTTCTCTTGCTCTCTCTCAATCTCTCAATCTCTCTTAGAAAGAATGAGTTCTTTTTTGGTCTTTTTCCTCCTTTAGAATCCCTAGGTGACTCTTAGGTTTATTTTTTATCCAAGGGCTCACATTGCTCAAGATCAACGGTTGAAATTAAATGCTCCATTAATATTCACTTTATTTAATTTCACTCACCCAACTTAAATAAACACCCACTTGGTGCATTAAGTTCCTAAGTCACTTTTCACTTTCTAATTTAAAGTTCACTTTACCACTTATAAAGTGACTTTATGAAAAAGACCCACTTTTAAGTTGTGGACCACATTCCTAGGTAAAAGTTTAAAAACCCATAGGAACCACTTGTCCAAGGTACAAATCTTCATTAAAATTCAACAGTACGGAGGAGGCCGTACAGCAATACAGTTTTGGCAAAGAAAATGAGGCAGATTTCTGTGGGACAGATTTGGTGTTGTGACGTATTTTCCTTGGCTGAAAATGTTATTTTGCTGCTGATATGTACTTTCCTGAAGCTGAATAATAGATCTCTCTCTCTCTCGTTGGGTTTCCCCACATTGGGGTTTTCCCTGACATTTGCCTATATTTCTGTGTGTTATGGGTTGTTGTCCACTGTGTTATTTCCGCTGCTATTTTGCTTAGCAATGTGTATTTCTGCTTATGGAAATTTCTGAATGTGAGTTTATGCATTTCTGAAATTTATGAAGACAGTTATCTCTAGGTTGCTAAGCGTTTGACAGAATATTAGCTTGCTGATTTTTGTCATTAAAAAGTTACAATGTACTCTTGGATAACCATACAAAGAACACACAACCCATCAGGATTCAGAACAAGTGGAAATGTATGTACCAAGAAGAAAAGTACATAAAGGACGAGAGCAATTTCCTGATGGATCTTTGAAGTCTGATTTATGGTGATATATTTACAGTCCAACAAGGAATTATGAATCAGATATAGAATCCATGGCTTGGATAAAGTTACTCCAAAATCTTGTCAGCCCAATCTCTTCACATACTAAAATAGGAATGAACCCAATACACATCCAAGAAAGGCAAGCTTAGTGTGCAGCCTTTTTTCTTTCTAGTCTGCTCTTTGGTGGAATGCATTAACATTGAACAATAAGGAAACAACATTAGTTCAATTCCTGCCCAGGATAGAAATGCTACCTTGATGTTTCGGAAGTGTGGATGATCAGCTCTTATACCAGTATCAAATATTGCCATCTTTATGTTTGAACCCGTAAATCCTTTTGTCCACAGCTTTTCAGCTCCAAACATGGACGTGATTTGTGAACGCTTCAAACCATCACAAAACATAAGCAAAATCAGAAACAAGAATATAAGATCAAAAACAGTCAGATGACATTAAGATACGAGTCGTCAAGAATAAACTGACATTAAGAAATCAATGTACATATATGCTTAATGTTTTGGCATATGGAGTTAAATTATGTCTCCATAAACAAAGGAATCTTTGTGTTTTTCTTAAGAAAGACAATTGCTTATATAAAGAAAATCATCTCTAAACAGAGAGTCAAAAGGGGGGTGACAATTGATAGCTGTGTAGGCTCAATGTATAAAAACTGAAGACCATCCTTTTTAGAAAATAACAGGATTCTCTCCTTATGATTTATATGGTACAAAGATCAACAGGAAACTGAAGTAGTAGTACAACCAGAAAAATTGGTGGCATTACATATAAAGACATTTTGCTGTTACCAAATTAGCAGTTGTCAACTGAGACAAGCATTGTACATTCCTACACTAAATTTTCTACCTTTGCTTGAAGAATATAAGCAATCTGAAATCAGCAGGCAATAAGCAATACATTGTTGATATAATATTTTACTAACTAGTCATTACTTTAGTATATAGTTTAATGTACTTTAAGTTATAAAGTTAGGTCATGTTTATTATGTAATAAATAAATAAAGTTAGAAAAAGGTGTTACATAACTTACACAATGCACGCCTTGCCTCTCTTATGTACTGAGACAGTTTATCATTGAATAATCAATGTCCATCATAATTTTCTCTACTATTTCTGCTTT
Source organism: Picea engelmannii (assembly GCA_009831015.1). Classification (NCBI taxonomy): domain Eukaryota; kingdom Viridiplantae; phylum Streptophyta; class Pinopsida; order Pinales; family Pinaceae; genus Picea; species Picea engelmannii. The sequence goes on from ML807146.1 coordinate 457,220, forward strand.
GTCTTTCTGCCAATGTATTTGTTGTCTGATATGGTATCAGAGAGTTATACTTGAGACAGGACAGTGCTCAGGTATTGATTTGCATGAAGATTTCAACAGTGAAGCTATTGGAAGTTGTTCCAATCAGCAAGAACTCGGCAATGACTTGAAGGACCAAGAAGGGAAGAAACAAGCAAAGTGGTTCTATAAGAGGTTGGAGCCTGGAGGATGTCCAGTTATGGATGAGATTCCTCAACCAAGGGAAGAAAGTTCAAGTGGAAGACTCATCAAAAGAGGTAAGAAACCTGAACATGTTAATTATGCTTTGATGGTTAAAGTTCAAAATATTTTGAAACTCAAACCTATGAAGAGGCCAATGGCGACCTGACTGGGAGAAAGCAATGCAAGTGGAGCATGATGCACTCAGGAAAAATAAATGTGGGTGTTGGAGGAATTACCTCCTGATAAGAAACCCTTAGGCTGCAAATGGATTTACAAAGTGAAGTATAAGGAGGATAGGTCACTTGACAAGTATAAATCCAGGCTGGTTGCAAACAGCTTTGCACAACAAGGAGTAGATTATGAGGAGACATTTGCCCTGACTGTAAAACCGGTCGCTATCATGTTGAGTGTAACCATAGAAGCATATTTTGGCTGGAACATCTATCACATGGACGTAAAAAGCACCTTCCTCAATGGTGGTCTGGAAGAAGAAGTCTATATGTGTCAACCTCCAAGTTTCCAAGTAGCGGGATAGGAGCATCTGATAAGTAGATTGATCACAGCTCTTTACAGCCTCGAGCAAGGTCCTAGAGACTAGTACAACAAAATTGACAAACAACTTAGTAAGAATGGATTCAGGAGAAGCCCTTTTGATTCTAATATTCACATCAAACATAAAGATGGTGAAATGGTGATTCTGGTGACTTATGTAGATAACATCATCACAGGAAGTAAGTCAAAGCAATTTGGAGGGTAATGTCTGAAGTGCTCCGTTTTTGACACAACAGAGGCCTCCCACATTATTGGTTAGGTGTAGAGGTTCGGCACATTAATGGACGTGTATTTGCTTCACAAACCAAGTACCCCAGTGGTCGCTAGACAGGGCCGGGGTGGTTGATCGTAAAAATATCATCTACACCTATGGAAACTGGGTTGAAACTTTCAGCCAAAACTAACACAAAACAAATGAGTCAGTATATAGGCAACGGGTGGGGAGCTTGACCTACCTTACAACCACTGGGCTGTATGTCAGTTTTGCTGTGAATCAGTGGCTGAACCAGACCAGAGCACTGAACCAGCCAGTTTAGACAGGGTCAGACCAGTTCACAAACGGTTCAGACTGGCAGGACCAACAGCAGTTCTGAGGGAATTAAATAAAACAAAACAAAAAAAACCCTCCCCCTCCCTCCCAAACCCTAAAACAAGCAAACTTTACATATTTGGTGTCTAATGATTTGGATTTACATTATGTACATGAATATATATTCTTTTTAATTAAATTTTTCATACTTTATATATTTTTTAGTAGACCAGTTCATAGGTTGGTTCCAGTTTTCTACTGGTTTGACCCTTAACCGGTTCCAGTTTTCTACCAGTCTGACCCTCGAGCCTTTCCAGCTCCATTGACCCAAAATTTGGCCAACAGAAATAAATCACAAAGCATTGTGATTTCACCTTGCTCAAGCTGCCCTGAGTGACCTATGTCCAGATTAACTTATTTATTTGCCTTCACCCACATGAAAAAAATCCCAGTATCTTGACACCCAAAGAGGGGTCCCATCTGTAAAGTGACAGCTGGGAGCTATAAGAATGTCTATTCGGTTGAAATCACAGTGGAGCTTCAGAGGCAGTTGGAGTTTACTAATGATTGGCAGGTTATTTTATAGTTGCACAGTTCATGGCATGAGCAATTATCTTGACATATGGCATTAATTATATTGCAAGCTTATGATCTGATGTTAATCTTCTATATGAGCACATATTGAAATAGCTAGGTGCTTATGATTTTGGTTCTAAATGTTTACTTATGCATTTTTTTAGGAAGGCTCCCTAGTTGTTTTGTTGGGCTTATTTGGTTTTGGCAAATTAAAAAAAAGGGCCCTGAGGCCTGGTTGGATCAGTGAGCACTTTAACACGGCTATATTATATGCAACATGAGCATCTTCCTTGGTTTCTGGTATAACCATATAAGCAATGCTAACAAACAACAACTTGGTAGCATATATCATAGGGTAATATAGCATGGCAAGCAAGGCTTCCATACTGTACTGTTCCCAAGCTGGTTACAGACAAGGAACAAGGTTACATAACTCTCTATATGACAACCATTGCATACAGAGTTCTTCTATATCAAATCTGCCAAATGAGGTTATAAGACATAACTCTTTATATGACAACCATTGCATACAGAGTTCTTCTATATCAAATCTGCCAAATGAGTTTATATGATATAACTCTTTATATGACAACCATTGCATACAGAGTTCTTCTATATCAAATCTGCCAAATGAGGTCATAAGGTTCAACAAAGAAAAAGGCTATGTAATGTCTTCAAAGAATCCCTTATATAGACCAAAGAAGGAAATAGCACCAGCTCTTCTGAGAAACCTGCAATGTATTGTTTCCTTCAAGACCCGTGAGGAGTTGTTGTTCCCGATCGAAGGATGTACACCACCATACCATCAGATCGACCAATGCTAGGTAGTCCAGAGTCTGATTCCCCCCATCCAGTATACCACCCCCAAGTTCGATTGTGTAGTCAAGCTTCCATCCGGAGTTTCTTTCCCACAACCTTGGATGTTAGGAGAGTTGGGCATCCTCGCTCTTGTGCTCCCCACAGGATCATGCAGTTAAGCCCCCTCAACCCCGATCACTCCTTAAGAGATATCATATAGTGCATCAACCCTTTCACAGTGATTAATGACTCCGATGGGGAGCTTGCATATCGGTCCCCTTACTCATCCTCGACAACCAGCTTTAGCATGCATTGACATCCTCTCTTTTGTTCAACACCAACGTTTTTCAGTTTCTAGTATCTTTATTGAACATGCACCTTATCCTATATTCTCTCTTAGCTTAAACATTTAGCTTTTAGCTAGATACTTGGATCTTATCTTTTTCTTCTTTTGTTTCTAGCACTATTATGAGAGTTGCTTTCATACTCACACTTTGTAATTACACTAGATGTCCTTGTTTTCATCCCATTGACCTACATTTGTGGTCATTTGTTGGACTTTAATGTAATTATCGTATCTTATCTATCTACCTCTCTTGTAGTCTTTCTCAAGAAGGATGTCAGCAAAAAGCATGCTTGGTCAATGGCAAGACCCATGTAGTTCAATCTAAACCGCTTGGATGGTTCTCTTGTCTTCGATACAAATGTTGGCGTATTCCGCCTTGACCTTGGCCATGACTTTTGCTCCCACTTCTAATTTGATCCTCGAAGTCCAATTTTCCTTGTTGGGTAACATATTGTTGGGTAACATATTGTTGGATATGTGTTGTAATCTTTGCAGGTAGACTATGAATCCAAGCACGAGGGGGTGAGGGGGCTTTCCCTTGATATTTAAAACCAAAAGTATCATTTTTGGTCTTCTTTTGTGCCTTTTTCGGCCAATGATTTCAACCCATTGTAATCTAATCTCGATTGAAGGATTAGGGTTATAATCTAATCCTAATTAGCAAATTAGGATAAATTGATGTTGTGGAATTGTGAACAAATTGGTTAATACAATCATAGAGATAGAGGTGCAGCTTTAAGTTTGTTGGTTTTCCAAGTTAATGGTTGCTAGGGTAAATATCGTGTATATGGTGTGTGTGTGTGTGTGTACCATTATTTTCGCCTATTTTAAGAATCTATTAGCACATCTTCTCTTGCACATGTTTATTAAACTCTTTAGATATGGCACAGGGCTCCAACTCCTTCCCCTCTAGTTTTACTTTTACGGCAATGATAGTGTAACACCCAAAGTGACATTGTTCTCCTTTTGGGTCGCAATGCCAATATTCTTGTATTTTACTAAACCAAATGTTGGACTTGTCGATTTGAGGCAAACTCTTTTGATTATGTGACTTTGAATGTGATGGAATATTTTGTTGTTGCTCCCCATGGTTGATGGAGACCTAAGTGATAAGTTGTTTTAGTTTGTGTACTTTTTTGCTCTAATTTTGGTATTGGCACCTCTATGAAAACTTGAAATGGGTCTTGTATCAACATGGTGGGAATTCAAATAATAAGCAATTAAATTTACTATTTTTATTTTATCTTTAGATAGTAACTTAGAAGAAATCAATAAGTTTAAAATAAGAGTATCTATTCCTCAATTAGGTACTTAGAAATGAGTCAAAAGAACATCCATCTTTCTTTGCCCTATACTCAACACTCTCCAAATCTCATAGCCACCTAGGCAACTTCTCCTCTCAATCCTTCCTCTTCTATTTTAACAATCAAGCAAGTTAATGATTCCTTCAACAAACCCTCTTCACCAGCTTTCTCCAAGGGGTTCCTCGTTGACCCCTCCTTACTCTCATACCTCCCAAACCTACAATGCCTACATAGTCACTCCTCAAGAAGGGCACGTTGAGTCATGCCAAAGCTAGTTGCCTTTCCTAGAAAAATGCAACAAACCACAAAAGTCAAGTGCCTCGACTTCCTATAGAAAAGAACAATGATTCAAGGGGCAACATCGTTGTTGAAAACTCAAGAACAATGTCAATGCTCCACATCTCCTCCAAACGACCCAAAAAGAGCTCCCCAGTTTTTCCACGCATTCCCATTCAATCAAAGTTTGTTGAAGTGATAGCATCTTCTTTGTAAAGTAATTTTTCATTGGATTCATAACGCAACATTAATCCCTATGGAAGAGAATTCTATTAGATGAATTCTTTTGGAAACCTTAGTTCCCTAAGTTAACCCAACTACCATGTCCATCACCACCAACCCTCTTTGAGTGAACCTCACAAACCTAAACAATCCCATGTAGGAGTATAAAGTCATGGGAGAAATAGGTAATCCCTTGGCCAAAGTTCTAGGCTTAAATGGTAAGAAATGGGGAAGGGCGAATAAATGTTTGTGCCAAGTTGTGCATTGCATTAGATTTAAGCAAGGCACTACTACATAAAATCATCCTAGATTTGGATGGCCCATACTGGGGTCAACAGTTGGTTGACGGAAACAATGCCATAAGATGTAGGATCTTGCGTGACTTATGTGATCCTATGGCAACTTGCCCCAAAAGGATCCCAAAAACAAAAAACAAAATCCTTATTGATCCCCCAAAAGATGGATGAAGTAAGCTTTCAGAAAATAAAAAGGAAAAGTCAAACTAGCGGGGAACCAAAGTAAGGAGGAAGAGGGCACTTTAATACATTTTATCTTCAATTGCAAAATGTAAAATGCAACATTTTGTCAAAGTAGGTTTGTTGGTCAGGGAAAGTGAGGTGTTGTTCTTGCCCCCACCAAGGTTTGCTTCACAGTTGCCCATCGTGAGTCAGTTGTGAGTCAGTGCACTTTTGCAAGAGGCACATTGAACCAAGGTTTGCTTCATAGTTGCCCATTGTCAGCAGAAGCTATCGTGGCCGTTACTCGGGCCAGAGGTCACATGTTGTTAAGTGCTAAACCATATCCCTCCCATCTCTTGATAGTTATGGATACTCGACATATGATGAATGTCAAGTCTAATGGAAGCATGCTTCCTCTGGACTGAAAATGCAACATTTATATATGGGAAAAATATTTTATCCAAGAACAGTAAATTAAAACAACATTTGAATAATAAACAAAAGTAGCTAACTAAGAATTAATGGAAGCATGCTTCCTCTGGACTGAAAATGCAACCTTTAAAAATGGGAAAAATATTTTATCCAAAAACAGTAACTTCGATTAAAACAACATTAGAATAATAAACAAAATTAGCTAACTAAGAATTACAAGTCAACACTGTAATAAAAATACCTGCATGAACAGCTTGCGGCCCCAATTGAGGGTGCCATTACTGTCACTGCCTCCTTCATATGACATGCGAGTAAAGATTTTTCCCGGACCCTTTTTCTCATTATCAGAACATCCTTTCTCGTTGGAAAAATTGTTTTCATTATTGAACAACAGAGCTCGGGAATAACGCGCCTCCGCAGAAACATCCTTCACAAATTCTAAATTCTCAATTCTATCAATCAAACCATGACCCTGTATTTGAAGAACCCCAAAGTCGGTGGGATAAGCCGCTGCAGCATTATTACGCTCGATCCATTTCCAGCCCTTCTTCTCCTTAGCTCCCAATTGCTCCTCCAGGGCTAATTTATGCTCCCTCCCGTGCTTGTACTGCTTAAAGCGCACAATGTATCGGCCTTCCACAAAACCCTGGATTTCGATGCCTCCTTCTTCGGGCGCCCGGTCCCGTGGTGGATCTGGATTTTCTTCGCTCGAGGATCCCGCGGGCAGATCCGGAGGCGAGGGAGGAGAGACGAGGAGAAGTGATAGGAGCGCAATTAATATGACTGTGGGGGTTGCGAGAGACATGGCTTGAGAGCTGCGGGGATGCTACACAGGGCCGGCCATTGGAAGAGCGAGTGTATTTGAGAGGGAGAGTGTTTAGACAGAGACGATGGAACGTCTGGAGTCGAGCGCTGTAGAGCACGGTCGCATGGGAGGGAGTGGGAGCTTAGGTATGAGCGGAAAACAGAGACAATCCGAGGATTCGATCAGTTGAATCAAGGTGATTGTTATTTGTATATAGAGCTTTTTCAATTAGGAGTGGGAGCTTATGGTTGGGAGTAGAATAAAGACATTCGGAGGATTCGATCTGTTGAATCAAGCTGGCTAGAGAGTGGTATTTATAAATAGAGGTTTTTAAATGAATAATTGAAGTAAATCTCATTTTATAATTTCAAATTTTAATAATTAAAATGCATGAAAAGAATGTGCACGAAGTGTTCAGTGCATCTTCACTTAAAAGTCAAGGATATTTGATAAAAGCACGGAACAACAATTTTCACTTGCATGTAATAGTATTAGAAGAAGAAGAAATGATTTTAACGTCCACGAGGCTAACAATAGTCTATGGGACACACCGCCTCACACACTGATTTTGTAGTTCAATCCTTTTTTTGTTCAACTTGATAATAAGCTCCTCCAATTTCTCCACTGTCCCCTCGCTGAATAGAGAATCGTGAGGGAATTGTTGCAATGTGCATATGTGGTACATTGATTTGTATTATCCATATATGAGAGTACATTGGAACATTGATTTGTATTATCTATACATCTACAAAATAGTGGGAGATGGATAAATTTTACTAAATCTTTAATAAAAATAGTACAATAAAATAGGTCAAACTTATTTAGACCAAGTTGCCCAAAAGTATAAAAGATAAAGTATTAAAGTCAAAATATGTAAAATTAGCAATTGTTTGTCTTTAAAGGTGTAAAAAGTGCGTCGTTAAGAGAAATGAATACAAGATGGAATAGATAATGCCGAGTGTTTCATGTTTCGACTTTTCTCTTACCTAGTTGTGTCTTTATGAACAAGTTATGCACTTTGACAAAATACAAACCAATCCGCAAGAGGATTGGACTACATAAATCTCCTCCCTTTCTCAAGGTAGGGAGGGAAACATGAACAAAGTGAAAAAGACGATCATGTATGACGAGGGGGGATTTGTGAAGTATCTCATGAGCATCTTTTCCAAATTTTTCAATGTAACCAATTTTTCATAGATTTGAACTGTATCAAACCTAGCTTCAATAAATTTGAATGATTTTGAGGTAGGGATATTACATTGAATGTGTGCTTTTGGATGGTATCCATTGAGATTCAAATCCAAAGGACATTGTTGTAATGATCTAAGAGGATCTCAATGTAGTAATAATCACATCATAACCTATGCTTCCATAAGGGAAACGCATTACAACGTAATAAATATTACAACCTTGAGGCACATGTAGATCCAAGTTTAAGTCAACCTTCGCCACTTGAAATATGTTGAAAAGCTTGGAAATGTGAACAGAGGGTGAGGTGCTTATGAAATCTAATAAAACGAGAGGTGAATACAACTTTTCATAATGTCCCAAAAATCATGAAGCAGTGTGAGTTGATACACTTGTCCATCATCTGATTTGATAGCTATCTACAAAGATATAGATTGAGAGAAAGAGAGCCCTTACACTTGTAGAAGAGTTGATTCAAGGATTATGTACACAAAGGAGAACCAGGAAAATAGAGTCGCTCATGTCATATTTGAATTCCAACAAAGTATTAAGAAGAGGAGGAGGTAATATCTCTTTATCGAGGTGACTATCTTGTAGCAAGGGGTGTAGCCACACTTGCACTTGACTCACTCCAATGCCAGTGAAGGGTTTGGAAAACCTAAAATTTGGCAGAGGTTGTTTAATTGAAGATTTTAAATTAAATGCATGCTTACTTGGAAATCATGATTGTATGATTTACAATCAGTAAATACAACGTGGAGAAATGTCAAATGTGTTGTGTGACAGTGAAGCATATGCATTTCCTCCTCCCTTTCTTATAACAAACCTTTTCCCATCCCTCATTACCAACGCTTATGACTTTCCTCTACCCTCCTCCCTTTTTTATAATTACAAGGCTTTGGCCCAACTGATTACTCACTCCATCATCACCACCACCACCATGAGTACACATTTAAAAGACTTTACAAAATTGGCAAGCCTCATGATCAATTGCCCCGCTCACACAAATGCAAAAGCAGATGATATACCAGTCTTACAAATCCCCACCCATCCCAATTTTAGAGGTAGCAATAACGAGAAGAAGAGATAGTCATGGAATGGGACTATTCATTGTCATGATTAAATAATTAATGAAAAGTGAATGCTACAAATATTGATGTATCATTGCCAGTTGTTCTTGGCATCCACTTCATTTCCATTGAAGCACCAATAGATGATGGCAACTATGTCTCCTCCTCTCGATTTCACCAATTATTAGAACCTCGCAAACCTTGTGCAAGAAAACAAAAAAATTCAAGAATTCATGACCCGACTACACAGATATTAATGACATTGTATGTCGGCTTAGTTCATCAAAACCATTAAAACCGCCTAATAGCAAGAAAGGAGATGATATTTCTAGCAAAATCGCAATGCCTCTTACTAAAGAACTTCCATAATTTTTCTTATTAATTTTAGATCTAGTTTTTTGTAATTGTTTTTTTTTCACATGAAATAAAGCATGGGAAACCCACTGAGTACTTCCCCACATTTTGTGGATGGTCAAAGGGGTAAACCGTCAGCCCTAGTTACGGGGCTTCACCTCGAGAGAATCAAGAGAGTCGAACCGTGACCAACAACAAGCATGAAAACTCATATCTGGCTCTAGACCAATTGAGCTAACCCTCGGGGCAATAGTTTTTTGTAATTGTTGTTTATTCTACTTTAATCTAAAGTTTGGTAAATATTTATAAATATTCTAACTATTTCAAGTACACATCAATCCACACTAACCTATAGAAATGGAGTTGGGTCACACCCAAATGCAAGCATGAATATTCCAACAAAAATAGATATTCACATATCAAATTTTGATATAATAAATACTAGGTAATAGATAAATTGATAGTGTAGGTAGTTGGTAGACCCGCTTTTTGGATGGTGATTCATAGAACTTGGCCTCTCTTGAGGTTTTAGGGATCCAAACCCCTTGAGTGCATTGAAAAGTTCTCTATGAGCTTAGTGTTAAGGTCCAAACCCCTTGACTCCATTGAAAAGCTCTCTTGTGAACTTAGTGTTGAGTTGTTGTACAACATGAAAAGGGAAAAAAGGAATATATCTATTGCACACACACGTAAAAGCTAAAAACCCATATACCTTCACAGGCACACAAAAGATAAAAATCGAGGATACCTGCCACTTGCTTATGCATGGTTGTTTTTTTAATGAAGGTTGGATATTGAACGTCGTCAATCTTAACTAAAAACGTATACAAATGTTGTAAATATATATATCTTTGTGAGGAATTTGAAGTAAAACTTAGAGACCACATTATTGTCATCATATAAATGTAAATTCAAGATGGTTGGGGGAGGGTATGTAATTCGAGTTGGCTAGGTAGTTGGTTTTGTTGGTAATTTGTGGGAAAAAATTGTTCCATGGCCTCAAGTCATATTATCAATCCGCTCATTGTATTAGTGTTCTATATCACCAGTCTAATTTTTGTGGTCAGGTTCAACTTGTTCCATCTTCAAAAAGGGACGTTGTTTTGACTTCACAATTTCCAACTGTGGGTCCAATGGAGGCATTTAAGCAAGGTATGTCGAATCATTCCTCCCCTTCTTCTTTTTTGGGTGGAAATGATAAGCTCAATATTGGAGTTTTTCCTGCTACTAGGTTGGTTAATTCTCAAGACCTTCCTAAGGTCTTGGAAGAAGATCATATTCTGGATAGTCCTGGTCTTAGGAACGTGTCCCATAATTATGATAATGTAGTATGCTCGGTTAGTAGATGGAAGCTTGGCTCCTTTGGGCGATATTCCTTTGCATGTGGGGCGCAAGTCCTTCATATTGAAGGAAAAATTAAAGCCCTCACAAAAGGTTGTTCAAGGTAAACAACAAACTATTGATCGTGCGCTTAGAGGGCCAAAGCCCTATTATCGCGCAATTTGTACTTGTCCAAAAGCCAAAGGCAAGTGAACAATAAATTGGCGTAATAGGAGGTTGTCCTATCACTGTCACCTAAACAAGACACTTCTTTCTCTTTAGGGTAGAATCCCAGGAGAGACATCCCTGGTGACCTGGGGGTTTGAGAAGGCTAAGGTAAGAGTATCAAGAAAGTCCCACCCCTCTAAGAGGTCATTTTGATCAGAAAGTCCCAAAGGTTTTAATAAGACGAAGCAAAGTATTACTTAAGTGTACATGCCAAAAACAAGACAACAAGAAAAGCACTATTTGCAAATACCAATTGTTGTTAGTGCTTCATAAAACCATAGACTCTGAATAAAAGCATAAGATGATATAAAAGATGAAGCAACAAAAATATTTATAACAGCAATGTATATATAGTGACAGCTTCACAATTATGCCTCAATAAAGCTTCAACAATGACCAAAAATGATAACCTAGAATTGGCAAAATGCTAGTATTTGTTAGAAGCAACGAGGGCAATGTAAAATCAGCTTTAACACTTGCTTTTAAGATGCTTTTGTTGCTATCATAGATGGTTGTAGCTATCTTTTGCAACAACGGCAAGACAATTAGTAAGTTAGTCTAATCTAAGGTTAGAAATGGTTTAGTAAAGATCTTGTAGTAGATGGTTTAAAGGTTGCTTTAGTCAATCAATCACTTGTAAGGTATGAACTAGTGCCTTTAGGGTAAATGAAGTCACTATTGCAGCGACAATTCTTAGGGGAAAACAAATGATAATGGGTGAGCTAAAGACAAGAGGGAGGGTGGTTGAGGTGTTAGAAACCTAAGGCCTCAATCATCCAAAACCCTAGAAGGAAAAAGTTGTTAGGAAGTAGGTAACCCTAGGCCCTAGCGATTTTCCTTCTTCTTCAAGTCAAGCTTGAAATAAAATATGAGAGCTTGATGAAGTAATGGTACTAGAGTGCTACTAAGGTAGGGCTCCAGTATATCCTTCAAGGGAGGTGGCTTCTAGCAAAATCAAGTAGGTCAAGAGTTATTAAGAGAAGGACAATAACATGTGCTTTTCTCCTAGGGTTTCACACTAGCAATTTCATAATCTTATAAATGAACAAGTAAAAGATACCATAACCATTCAAAAGAAAGAAGAATTGCAAATTTCTACTTACTTCGCCAAGAATAATCTAGTCTCAAACCCTAGTTGAAGACTTTCCACCATGAAAATGCAAAAATACACCAATAAAAGCTCCCTCCAAGAGTTGTGCACCACTTAGTTCAGCCAATAAGCCTTAAAAGAGGCCAAATTTAAGACCTCACACTTGTGTGAGTGAAAGATGATGAATAAAAATGAGAGTTTGATCTCTTATGTATACAATACAAATGACTTTTAATTACATTTTAGGTCAAAAAAGGCCAACATGGCCAGTTTACATAAAAAAATCTAGTTTTACATAGAATTGACAATTAAAACCTTAATTTCATCTTTTTAAGATGACGTCATGCGCTTCCTAGGGTGACGTTGGCTCCCCTCTTGGAATGTTGGGCTTCCAAATTGAAACGTTGGGGCTCAAAACCCCTTAGGAACTGCCACACGTGCCAACCAGATCCGTCCTCATGCTGAATACCCCAACTGGATGACGTCAAGGTTTTGACTGATGACATCAAGGGCCAACGTCATGGTGTGAGGGTAAGACCCCCCTGGGTCCAAGCCTGACAAAGTGCCTATGGTGGAACGTCCTTCCTTTTCTTTGGTGCAAGCCTCTGGTATCCTTATGCCCCTGGCTGGGGTCTCAGCATCCATCTGGTGAGCTTTCAGCCATATGGAGGTCCGAGCTAATCATCTCCCCATATGTACCTGTCTGTCGGGCATGGTCCTGCAACAATAACAAGTACGCCCTCCATGGGCTCATAAGTCACAGGGATCATAGCAATGCCAATCACATCTAATAATCAAGTTACCCAAGCATGTGCATAAAACCCCCCTTTTCCCAGACAAGTGCTCAAAGACATTATGTTATTTAACAAGGCAGGTTTGGAGAGGGTTTCAAGATGTCCTATTGGGATAATTCTCCTTGGGTGTGGTGTGTTTCCAAGTGAAGACCAATCTAGGTCATGTAAATGCATGAGATGGTGTAGGGGATGTTTGGGCAAGGGGTGCAGTGATAATAGGGAAATGTAGGTCTTACATATGGGTGCCTCTCTAGAGGGTAAGCCTCACCTTGTCATGGATGCAATTGTTTCCTAGCCCATTCAATGCCTTTTTTCTCTTTGTCTTCTTGCTTTTTCTTTCAAGAGAATAGTTGGAGGACACTACCCTGGCGTGGTGACCAGTGGTGACAACGTACCCACAAGCATTTCACGGAGATGAGAAGGTTGGCTCATGATGAGACACCCTTTCTCTTGGTTATGCCACCAAAAGCCACTACCCTGGTGTGGTGACCAGATGAATAGTAGTGTCATACCGCTACATGTCCATGGACCTAATAGGTTGGCTCATGATGAGACCCCCTATCCACCAACCAAGTCTCAAGTTTTATTTTATTTTATGGGTCCCCCCTTTTTCTTGTTGAGAAGCCTTTTATTGATTTCTCGAGGATCCCTAGGTGAAGCATCTCAAGGTTTGATCTTGGCTTTTAACTTTTGCCAGCTACCTTTACCCTCTAGGCCTTTATCCCCTTCTTCCCACAAGGCAAGGTACAACTCTCACTAGCTTGGCAAACCCAATGCTCAAACCAAGGTAGGGGATAGATGAGAGGGAAAATGATGAAAAGTGATAAGTATGGAAGGAATGGACGATGACCTTTCATAGACCCACCCAGTGGCAACTCATCCCTAAGGGAACCAACTTGCTAGGGCACTCTATCATCCCCCCCAGGTATGGGCAAGTTAGAAGGCATAATGTCCAAGCAAATGCCATGAAGCAAAAGAGAATTAAATGCACATATTCAAATGTTTTGAGAATCAGAGCGACACATACCATGATACCCTGACTCATTACCTCATGGAGCAAGACCCACTGCTACTTCAAAACAGGCCGATGGGATGGATGTTGTTGTTGTTGATATATGGAAAGTGTTGAAGAAAGGATGGGCCCTCCAAGGCCAAGCTTAAGTCAATATGGCTCTCGGTACTCCATGTCTTTGACCTATGGGCCTCGAGACATAATCTCCTTAGTTATCCCTAGGATAGGGGATAACATCTGGCTCCAACTCGGGGACATGTGCTCACCGTAGAGTGCATGAGAACCTCAATATCTCTTGTATGACCCGTGACTTGCTAGATCTCAACAAAATGATCAGTAATCACTCGGGGTTGTGATATCACCCCTAGCTCATATATAATACAATGGAATAAAAATAAGCAAGCATATATACAAATGGAAATGATATTACAACTACACTACTCTAGCATGATATGCAAATGGTATATACAATGAATGCAAATGCCTAACTAACTTACCTCTACTTACTTGCTGGTTGAATGCTAGGTGTAGTCAAATAGCCAGTGTAACCATCCTAGAAATGCCTCAAAATACCTGCCTATGTGCTTCATCATAAACCAAAACAATGATAAGTCAAGCACAAAAATAACATGAGTTAGAAAATGTGTTGTTTCATAAGAAATCATAAAGTCTATCTCATGGAGGTGGGAGGGAGGGACAAAATTATGCCAAGTCTCACTTCTAGGAGAATGCTTAATCCATCTCAGAAAGGGATTGTGAAAAATCAAAGGCTCGGAAGACTGATTTAAAGGGTCCGAAGGTTGGCTACCCTGGGTATCCTCACATCCTAAAGTCTAGGAAAGGACTAGTAAAAACCTAGAGAATGATTGGAAAATTTTTAAGGGAAAATTGAAAGAGTGATATAACAAACTTCTTCTCAAAGTATTCAACCTACCCTTAAATTCTAAAAGAAGGCTTTGCCCTGGAGAAAACTCAATACAAGGGACATATTTCCCAACTACACCGTTAGTGACACAACGAGGTAAAGTAATCAAAGGGGGTTGGATAACCTTGTCACCAGTACCATGAGTTGGGCAAGCAATGTCCTAACCTCTATCACGATCTGAGCACAACGGTGGTTGATAATATTCTTCATAGAATAAATCCAAGTGCACAAAAGGATACTCATCAAAATCTTCAAGGTATGACCAAAAATCATCAAGAGAATATAGCACGAGGTCATCCTTGGGTGTTTGAAAAAGGTTTGTATTCATATCATCGCCTTGTTGCCAAATGTTAAAATTACTGGTAACCTCGTATGATAGTTGTAAATGCAACTTTTGGTAATGACCCTCAATGTCATAAATGGGATCCCCATCATATGCAATCACATCCCATTTATGCTTTCCAACATGTATGAATTCGTCAATATTATCAACTTTATCATAACATGAAGCGATTAAAACATCCAAGGGCTCGTCTAACACTTCTTCACTTTCCAAATCATAAAATAAAGCATCATCATACTCTTGGAAAGGAAAATGACTTATTGTATTTACTTCTCCTTGTGCAGGAGGAATAGGTTCTTGGATGGCTTCATTAGAGGGAGGAGCACACATCAATACTTTATCATCGTGTTTGATATCTCCAGGCTCTCGCTCTTCAACCATGTCTTCATTATCCTCGGTAGAAGCATGAGTAATTCTTTGTTCTTCCTCGTGAGATTGGAAACCCTCATTAAGACCTTTCTCCTCAACCCCTTGTTGATCGATGTCCTTTTCCCTTCTTTCTTGGAAATTACCAGTAAAGGTTTTAAGGGAAACTAATCTCTCCAAACTAAGTGTATATGGGGTAAAAAGGTGTCCTTCCTTGGACAAGGAGATATTTGCCTCGATTTCTATAGCTATGTGATAAGCTTCATGGATTGTTTTTGGCCCCTTTTTAGTGAGGAGAAACACTAAATGCACTAGGAGTGCATTGGTATAGAGGTAAGCGAGGTATATGTCTTTAGGGCGATGCCTTTTAGGAATTTGCCATAGCAAATTTTCAAACCTATCCTGGAATTCCCTGACCGTCTCATTCTTAGTTTGTTTTATATACTCGTGTCTTTTTAGTAGCATTTGGATATCTTCCAATTTAATACCCCATCTATCGAGAAAGGTTTTTTCTAACTGGTTCATAGATGTGTTGCTAGCATCAGGGAGATCATTATATCATTTCCTAGCATTGCCATGAAGAGTGGCAGAGAAACATTTCATTGCCAAATCTTCAGCATCATCACTAATAAGGTGGAGTTGAAATAAAGCCCAAAAATCATCCATGTGATTGTCGGCTCTAACCCCATCACTACCATTGAATCTAGGGAGCCATTTTTCATACCTCGGGGGCATTTTTCGAGGGTATCCTGGGATTTTACTCATGTCTAAGGGTTTGAAATTTCTCGGGTCCCATTGAGAAGCCATGGTTGGATTTGTCATCAATGGAGTCACCAGATAATCCTTCCAGGGATCATCAAAGAGAAAAGAGGGAGTCATGCTCAGTGGAGCCACCAGGTAAGCTTTGTGAAGTAAAAGCTTTGGATAAAGGCTTAACTTAAAAGTGTCGTTTGAGGAATATTGACTCAGTGTTCCCCGACAACAGTGCCAAAATGTTATCTCGCAATTTGTACTTGCCCAAAATCCAAAGGCAAGTGAACAATAAATTGGCGTAACAAGAGGTTGTCATATCACTGTCACCTAAACAAGATGCCTCTTTCTCTTTAGGGTAGAATCCCAGGGGAGACGTCCCCGATGAACTGGGGGTTTGAGAAGGCTAAGGTAAGAGTATCAAGAAAGTCTCACCCCTCTCACAGGTCACTCTGATCAGAAAGTCCCAAAGGTTTTAATAAGACAAAGCAAAGTATTACTTAAGTGTACCTGCCCAGAACAAGACAACAAGAAAAACATTATTTGCATGTACCAATTGATGTTAGTGCTTCATAAAACTATAGACTTTGAATAAAAGCATAAGATGATATAAAAGATGAAGCAACTGAAATATTTATAACAACAATGTATATGTAGTGACAACTTCACAATTATGCCTCAATAAAGCTTCAACAATGACCAAAAATGATATCCTAGAATTGCCAAAATGCTAGTATTTGTCAGAAGCAATGAGGGCAATGTAAAATAAGCTTTAACACTTGCTTTTAAGATGCTTTTGTTGCTGTCATAGATGGTTGTAGCTATCTTTTGTAACAACAACAAGATAGTTAGTAAGTTAGTCTAATCTAAGGTTAAAAATGGTTAGTAAAGATCTTGTAGTAGATGGTTTAAAGCTTGTTTTAGTCAATCAATCACTTGTAAGGTATGAACTAGTGCCTTTAGGGTAAATGGAGTCACTATTGCAGCGACAATTCTTAGGGGAAAACAAATGATAATGGGTGAGCTAAAGACAAGAGGGAGGATGGTTGTGTTAGTAACCTAAAGCCTCAATAATCCAAAACCCTAGAAGGAAAAAGTTGCTAGGAAGTAGGTAACCCTATGCCCTAGGTCAAGCTTGAAATAAAATATGAGAGCTTGATGAAGCAATAGTACTAGGGTGCTACTAAGGTAGGGCTCTAGTATATCCTTCAAGGGAGGTGTCTTCTAGCAAAATCAAGTAGGTGAAGAGTTATTAAGAGAAGGACAATAACGTGTGCTTTTCTCCCAGGGTTTCACACTAGCAATTTCATAATCTTATAAATGAACAAGTAAAAGATACCATAACCATTCAAAAGAAAGAAGGATTGCATATTTCTACTTACTTCGCCAAGAATAATCTAGTCACAAACCCTAGTTGAAGAATTTCCACCATGAAAATGCAAAAATACACCAATAAAAGCTCCCTCCAAGAGTTGCACACCACTTAGTTCAGCCAATAAGCCTTAAAAGAGGCCAAATTTAAGACCTCACACTTGTGTGAGTGAAAGATGATGAATAAAAATGAGAGTTTGATCTCTTATTTATACAATACAAATGACCTTTAATTACATTTTAGGTCAAAAAAGGCCGACATGGCCAGTTTACATTAAAAAACCCAGTTTTACATAGAATTGGCAATTAAAACCTTAATTTCATCTTTTTAGTGTGACGTCATGCCCTTCCTAGGGTGACGTTGGCTCCCCTTTTGGAACGCTAGGCTTCTAAAGTGAAACGTTGGTGCTCAAAACCCCTAAGGAACTACCACACGTGCCAACCAAAGCTATCCTCATGCCAAATACCCCAACTGGAAGACGTCAAGGCCCTGAATGATGTCATTAGGGGCCTTCAAGGGCCAACGTCATGGTGTGAGGGCAAGACCCCCCTGGGTCCAGGCCTCCCAAAGTGCCTCTGGTGGAACGTCCTTCCTTTTCTCTAGTGCAAGCCTCTGGTATCCCTCTGCCCCTGGTTGGGGTCTCAGCATCCATCTCGTGGGCTTTCAGCCCTATGGAGGTCTAAGCTAATCATCTCCCCATATGTACATGTCTGTCTGGCATGATCCTGCAGCAACAACAAGTACGCCCTCCATGGGCTCATAAGTCACAGGGATCATAGCAATGTCAATCACATCTAATAATCAAGTTACCCAAACATGTGCATAAAACCCCCCTTTTCCCAGACAAGTGCTCAAAGATGTTATGCTATTTAACAAGCCAGGTTTGGAGAGGGTTTCATGATGTCCTATTGGGATAATTCTCCTCGGGTGTGGGGTGTTTGTAGGTGAAGACCGATCTAGGTCATGTAAATGCATGAGATGGTGTAGGGGATGTTTGGGCAAGGGGTGCAGTGATAACAGGGAAATGTAGGTCTTACCTGTGGGTGCCTCTGTAGAGGGTGAGTTGCACCTTGTCATGGATGCAATTGTTTCCTAGC